>PISX010025004.1:0-26982 GCA_004024625.1 Mellivora capensis
GGGCATGTTTATTGTTTGTTCAGTAGAGAACTCACCTACTGCAGACATAGTCATAAGGTTTGTTTTCAGATTGTGCATTTTGTTCTATTTCAGAGCAAGAGCTCTTAAATCTGGGCGGCTGTTCTATGTCTGTCTATCCCTAGTCATGGGAGGATATTGTGACCATATGGACAGATAAGCTAAACCCTTTCACTATTGGGAAAACAAGCAGTTGAACATGGCTTATAGATGGTAATGTCTGGTTTGTGCAGGGCATCACAGAATTTTCATGAATAGCACGTGATCTGGGATGTGTGCTTGTATGCAAGGTTAGGCAGAAGGAAGGGGAGGGAAGCGCTGGTTTGCATGAATCGCATGTGAACCAACAGTACCTATGAGGCCTGTCCAGGTCTCATTCTTGAAACCAGTGGTACTTCAAGCTGTGCCTGGAAATGCCGGGGAGAGGTACACTAAGAACTACAAAAACAACATGAGTATTTGCCCGAGGTGGGTGGAGGTTATATAGCCTGGGAGGTTATCCAGGTTCATTGTGAAGGGGCCAGGGTCACATCAGGAGGAATATGAAAGAGGGCTATTTTCCAAAGATGAGTCGTGATCCACAGTGAAGTCATCTGTCTTGGAGGATATGAAACAAACAATAACAAAGTATATGAAAGATGCCAAGAAAGGGATTTAGAACTATGGTAATAAATAGGAAATTGTGTGGTAGACTTCCTCTTTAGGGTAGAGCATTGCAGAGTTTGTTTAGGAGTGTGGTTACTGAAAGAAGTTACTCAAGTCTGGACAATGTTCACATAATCATATAATAGGAGAGACATAAGAAAAAATGTTTGTAAATAGGCTTTACAGCTGTCACTGTACAATAAAGAAAATGAGGGACAAAAGTTTTCCTTTAGGGACACCTGGGTGGCTCAGTTGGTTGGGCAGCTGCCTTCGGCTCGGGTCATGATCCCGGCGTCCTGGGATCGAGTCCCACATCGGGCTCCTTGCTTGGCGGGGAGCCTGCTTCTCCCTCTGCCTCTGCCTGCCACTCTGTCTGCCTGTGCTCGCTCGCTTGCTCTCTCTCCCTCTTTCTAAAAAAAAAAAAAAAAAAAAAGTTTTCCTTTACCTTATGAGCAAGTCCATTCAATGGAAAGGCAACTTATCCTGAAGGCCAAGAGCCAGTATGTCTCAGCTCTGTTCAGGGAAATCAGCTGGTTATCAGCAGAGATAACCCGAGTGTGACACTCGATATACTGCCCCAGCTGGCGCAAAGGACTGTTCATGTGTACTTGGGAACTGCTACTGCACTCAAAGGGCCAATTAAATGAAAGGGTTGGTCAACTGAACTAGCTATTTGACTAAAGATATTATGATAAACCAAGAGCACAAATTTATCTATAGTCCGATAACATAAGCTTAACCTTAGTGAGAGAAGCACCTTGCTCTCGTGTCAGCATGGTGCATCACTGGGAAGAACAATAATTATGACTGTTCAGAGAAATAACAGAAACAGAAGCAACCACTACAGATGGGTATTAAATTGGGGGTTACAACACGGAGCCTTATCAGGAGTGGAAAGAGTCAAATCATTTTCGTATTTAATTTGTACAATTTCAGTTGTACAAAATTTCTTTATCTTTTTTATTTATATAATTGTAGTTGCTGCAAAGTCATATTTTGAACATGTACTTTTTATTATGAATACATGAATTACAGCATATATATTTTACATTTTACCACCCAGGGTTTTATACCCAGGTTTTATAAAATTATAGTTAAAGTTATGTTTTTGAGGGGGCTTAAGGAATTTTTAAAGATAACATTTATGATATTGATATAAGGAGTGTTTTTTCCAATATCTAATTTGAGGAACGAACAGTTGCAAAAGAAAGACCTTCGGTGTAATAAAAAAGAGGTAAACCAGCCTACAATTAAGGAAGCTATAGAGAGTGACGTACACACATACTTGCAAAGAGTAGGAGAAGTATTTAGCTTATTTGGGGGTCTCCTGGGTGAGGTTACAGTGATTAGACTGGTGAGCCACCTACTAATATATCATCAGACTTTTATCATTCACTCATTCAATATATATCCACTGAGTATATACCATGTGCTAAGCCCTCCCGGTGCCTGGAAATACAGTATTCCCCTGCATTCTTGAATGGACCTAAATATTAAACAAAACCAAACATCAAATCACAAGAAGTGTTATGAGGAGAAATAAAGCAGAGATAGTGAGGCAGCATGACTGGCCAGAGAAAGCTTTCTCAGATCACATCGGAACTTTCTGAATGAAGTGAAGAAATGAGACATAACTATCTCCAGAGAAGGTATTTTAAGCAGAAGGGGCCACAAAAACAAACAAACTCGGAGCAGCAATAAGACCTGTGTGGCCTTAGCCCAATGAATGAGGAGCAAATGGGCAGAAACTGAATTCTGGGGGAGTCAGAGGCCAGACTAAACAACCATGTGGTTATGGCTGCTGGGGGTTGAATTGTGTCTGTGTCCACCTACCCCCTTCACCCATCCAAAGAAAATCTTTGTTGAAGCCCTAACCCCCAGTACCACAAATGTGACCTTATTTGGAAGTAAGATCATTGCCAGTGTAATTGGTTGTGATGCTACCACCTGGAGTAGTGCAGTCCCATAATCCATTATGACTGGTGCCCTTAGAGAAGACATCCATGTGGAGACAGAGAGACACAGAGACATGGTATTGAGAAATAATACCACGTGATAACAAAGACAGAGGGTAGAGTAATACAGCTGTAAGTCAAAGAACACCAAAGACCTTCAGCTAACAACCTACATCTAAAAACAGTCAAGGAGGGCACAGTTGGTTAAGTGACTGCCTTTGGCTCAGGTCATGATCCTGGAGTCCCAGGACTGAGTTCCTCGTTGGGATCCCTGCTTGGCAGGGAGTCTGCTTCTCCCTGTGACCCTCACCCCTCTCTCTCTCTTTCAATTAAATAAATGAAATCCTTAAAAACTAAAGTAAAAAGAAGCAAGGAAGTACTCACCTATAGATTTCAGACAGAGTATGGCCGTGCCAATACCTGATTTCAGCCTTATAGCCTCCAGACACGTGAGACTGTACATTTCTTTTGTTTTAAATTACCCAGTTTGTAGAACTTTGTTATAGCATCCCTAAGAAATTGATATAGCACATTTTTAAAAATTTTCACTAAACTTTGTATCTTAGAGAGGTTTTAGGTTCATGGCAAAATTGGAAAAGAAGGTACAGAGGGTTCCTATATTTCTATGTCCCGCATATCACAGTCCATACACTAATATTGTCTACTAGAGTGGCACATTTTTTCAAGTTAATAAGTGTAAAATGACACATTATTATTATCCAAGTCCATGGTCACCTTAAGTTTCACTCTTGGTATATGGTACATGCAATCAGTTTTGACAAATGTATAACGACATGTATCTAACATTGTAGTATCATACAGAATAGTTTCACTGCCTAGAAATCCTTTGTGTCCTGTCTATTCACCCTTTCTTCCTCCCTAATCTCTGGGAACCACTGATTGTTTTACTCTCCATAGTTTTGCCTTTTACAGAACATCAGATATTTGGAATCATAAATAATTGTAGCTGTTTTAGTCTGAATTGTGTCCCCTTGCTCCAAATTAATTTTTATAAGTCCTGACCCTCATTGTGACTGCATTTGAAAATAGAAAGTAATGAAGGCAAGATGAGGTCATAAGGATGGGGCACTAATCCAATATGACTAGTGTCCATCTAAGAGAACGAGACACCAGAAATATGTGGGCACAGGGAAAAAGCCAGGCGTTGACAGTGAGAAGGTTGCTCTCTCCAAGCCAAGGGGAGACGCCTTAGGAGAAACAAACTTATTTAAACCTTGATCTTGGACTTCCAAACTCCAGAACTCTGAAATAAATTTATGTTTAAGCCCTCCAGTCTGTGCTATTTTGCCATGACAGCCTTGGAGGCCAATCTGATGTAACCTTTACAGACTGGTTTCTTTCACTTAATAAGATGAATTTAATGTTCCTCTATGTTTTTCCATGGCATGATAGTTCATTTCTTTTTAGGGCTGAATGACATTCCACTGTCTGGAAGAGCTGCAGTTTATTTACTTATTCCCCTACTGAAGGACATTTTGGTTATTCCCAGGTTTTGGCAGTTATGAATAAAGCTGCTGCACTGATTCCTGTGCTGGCTTTTTGTGTGAATGGAAGTTTCAACTCATTTGGATAAATTCCAAGGAATGTGATTGCTGGGTTGTATACTGAGAATATGTTTAGATTGGTTAAAACAACAACACTGTCACTGTATTTCAAAGTGACTGTACCATTTTGTACGCCCACCAACAATGAGTGAGGGCTCCTGTTGCTCCACAGCCTGACTAGGTTGCTGTCAGTGTTTTGGATTCTGGCCATTGTAGTCAAAGTGTGGTGGTATCTTGTTGTTTTGATTTGCAATCCTCTAATGGTATATAATGTTAAGCATATTTTAGTATGTTTATTTGCCATTTGTATATCTTTGGTGAGGTGTTACCTTTGCCTTTATTTTTATGTTACATGTGATGGGAATATATCGGAGAGGTTTGGGGAAGGAGAAACAAGATCTTATCTCTGTCTTAAAAGTGTAATTTTGACATATATGGCAAAGTGGCCTGAGAGGGAGAGAAGGGCACAAGAATTAGCAAGTGGAGAAGAAGACATACAGAAAACTAGTTTGTCAATTTGGAGGCTATTACTATAGTCCGGATGTCTTGCTCTAAAAGAATAGAAAAGGAAAGAAGGAAAAGTGATCAGCTTATATACAAATACATACATATATGTATACATGTATACATGTATACATATATATATGTATGTATTTGTATATGTACATACATATATGTACATACATATATATGTATGTATTTGTATATGTACATACATATATGTACATACATATATATGTATGTATTTGTATATAAGCTGATCACTTTTCCTTCTTTCCATATACATATATGTATATGTATATACATATACATATATATGTTTTTCATATAAAACGTGATTACTTGTATCCATTTTATACACACTACTACAGGTTTCCTATTGGATGAGATGGGTTACGTGAGAGGTGGAAAGCAGCAAGAGGTAATGGGTGTCTAAACAAGATGGTAATTGTTGGTGCCATTTGCTGTGTTATAAAGCAATGTCATAGGAGCAGTTTTAGGAGTAAAAATCAACATGATTTATTTGAGGTTTAACTTAATTCTTTTTTTTTTTTTAAGATCTTATTTATTTGACACAGAGAGAGAGACAGCAAGAGCGGGAATACAAGCAGGGGGAGATGGAGAGGGAAAACAGGCTTCCAGCCAAGCAGGGAGCCTGATGCAGGACTCGATCGCAGGACCCTGGAATCATGACCTGAGCCGAAGGCAGACGCTTAATGACTGAGTCACCCAGGCACCCTGAGGTTCAACCCAATTCTTAATTTTTTACCTCCAGATTGGTGTTACTTGGAAAATATGGGTTATCAATGTATTTGCTTATCAGTAATGAGACTTAAAGAATAAGTTATGAAAATTTATGTAAATAATTTTTCATACTGGTTTATAATTCTGTTGTTAGGGCATTATCGCATGGAGCAAGATTATCCATATTCTTGGATGAATAAATGTTTGTTCATAACACATTTCCATAATAGGAATCCTCCACCATGGCACTTTTGACATTTTGAGCTGGATAATTATTGTTGTAGAGGGCTGTCTTATGCATTGTCGGGTGTTTAGCAGCATCTCTGCCTCTATTTTCTAGATGCCAGAAGAACACTTCACTACAGTTGTGACAATCAAAATTATCTGCAGAATTTATCAAGTTTCCCCAAGGTGAAGGCAAAAATGATTCTGTTTGAGAGTTCTTGCTCTGTAGTAAGCATGGAATGATTTCAAGTTTACTATAAAATTATGGTTTTTGAGTTGTGTTACAAGTGGTTCTAAAATGCTGAGGAGATTTTATTTGAGTGTTTCACAGCTAAAGCATTAAAGCAGAAAGAAAGTATAAGAAATCACGAAAGACCAAAAATAATATATAAATCATATGATTTACTTTATGTCCACACACGCACACGTAAAACCATATTCTAAGGAGGAAAGCACTAATACAAGCTAAATTTACTGATATGAACTTATGATAGTGAAAGCAAGAATTAGTTTTTAGTTCCCCACACATTTCAGGTATTATGTCAGTTTGTGGGTAGAAAACCATAACAAAAGAAGAAATGCAAATTTTTCTGCTATAAGAGTTAATATGAAAATATAATGTTAGTTATAGAAATACCATCATCTTAGCAGAAATTATGTTTGATTCTAAAGAGAGATCATAAATTGAAAATAGAAATGTCTTACTGAGGTGACATTTCTAAAATATAAAAGGTATTACTAGAGTATCTAGAGATTTTGATAATAATGAAAAAAATTACCTATGAGAAAGACTTCAGAAGAAAATTGTGGTGAAATTTGAAATGAATCTTAAGATTTGAGTAAGCTCAGAAAAAATTTAAAGGATAATAAACTTAAAACAGTATATATAGATGGCATTTGGGTGGTATGGAGTAAAAAGTCTATTTTCTAAGTTACTTTAAGGGAATAGATTCGATTAATATATGAGAAAAATAATTTTGATATTCATGTACAGACATACCTTAGAGATATTGCATGTTTGGTTCCAACCATGACAATAAAGCAAATACCACAATTAAGTAAATTCAATAAATTTTTTGGTTTCCCAATATACATAAATTTATATTTATAGTACATTATAGTATATTAAGTTTGCAACAGCATTAGGTAAAAAAAAACAATATGTGCACCTTAATTTAAAGAGACATTATTATTTAAAATGCTAGCTGTCATCTGAGCTTTTAGTGAACCATAATCCTTTTGTAGTGGGAGGGTCTTGCCTATATGTTGATGGCTGCTGACTGATCAGGGTGATGGGTGCTGAAGGGTGGGAGGCTGTGGCAATTTTTAAAAATAGGACTATAATGAAGTTTGACGCATTGGTTGACTCTTCCTTTCACAAACAATTTCTCCAAAGCATGAAATGTTGAGAAGATTTTATCCATAGTAGAACATCTTTCAAAATTGGAGTCTGGGGGCGCCTGGGTGGCTCAGTGGGTTAAAGCCTCTGCCTTCGGCTCAGGTCATGGTCCCGGGGTCCTGGGATCAAGCCCCGCATCGGGCTCCCTGCAGGGAGCCTGCTTCCCCCTCTCTCTCTGTCTGCCTCTCTGCCTACTTGTGGTCTCCGTCTGTCAAATAAATAAAAATCTTAAAAAAAAAAAAAAAAATTGGAGTCTGTTCTCTCAAATTCTGCTGTTGCTTTATTAACTAAGGTTCTGTAATATTCTACATCCTTTATTGTCATTTCAACAGTCTCTGCAGCATCTTCACCATGAGTAGATTCCATCTCAAGAAACCACTCTTTTTGCTCATCCAGAAGAAACAACTCCTCATCCATTCCAGTTTTATCATGAGATTGTGGTTATTCAGTCCTATCTTCAGACTCCACTCCTCACTCTAGTTCTCTTTTTTCCACCACATCTGCAGTTATTTCCTCCACTGAAGTTGTGAAACCCTCAAAGTCATACATGAGGGTTGAAATAAAATTCTTCCAATTCCTGTCAATGTTGGTATTTTGACCTCTTCATGAAGCACAGATGCTCTTAATGGCATCTAGAATGGTAAATCCTTTCCAGAAGGTTACTTTGAAGAAGTCAAAATTACTGCTTGATCCAAGGACTACAGAATGGATATTGTGTTAACGGCCATGAAAACAACATTCATCCCATTGTACATCTCCATCAGAGCTTTTGGGTAACAGGTGCACTGGCAATGAATAATAATATTTTGAAAGGAATGTTAGTTTTAGATTTGCTTTTTTTCTGAACAGTAGATCTCAACAGAGGGATAAAATATTCAGTAAACCATGTTGTAAAGAGATGTGCTGTCATCCAGACTTTGTTATTCCATTTATAGAGCATCTACACTACTAAATCTACTCTACCTACAGTAGATTTAGGGTAATTTTTAAGGGTCCCCAACTTTCAGAATGGCAAATGGGCATTGGCTTCAACTGAAAGTCTCCAGCCACATTAGCCCCTAACGAGGGAGTCAGACTGTCCTTTGAAGCTTTGAAGCCAGGCATCGACTTCTCTCTAGCTATGAAAGTCCTAGTTGACATCTTCTTCCCACTGTTTCATTTACACTGAAAATCTATGTTTAGCATAGCCATTTTCATTAATTGTCTTAGCTAGATATTCTGGATAACTCATTGCAGCTTCAACATCACCACTTGCTGATTCACTTCACTCTTATGTTATGGATACAGCTCTTTTCTTAAACCTCATGAATCAACAATGCTCTAGATTTAAACTATTTTTTTTTCCCTGTAGGTTTCTAAACTTTCTCAGCCTTTATAGAATTGGGGGGAATTAGGCCTTTGCTCTGGATTAGGCTTCCAGTCAATGGAATGTTGTGGCTGATATGATCTCTCCAGGCCCCTAAAACTTTCTCTGTATCAGCAATAAGACTGTTTGGCTTCCTTGTTATTTGTGTGTTCACTGAAGTAGTGCTTTTAATTTCCTTCAAAAACTTTCCTTTTGCATTCACAACTTGGCAAACTGTTTGGAACATGAGGCCTACCTCTCAGCCTGTCTCAGCTCTCAACATGCCTTCCTCACTAAACTTAATCATTTCTAGCTTTTTTAAGTGAGAGACATACTACTTTTTCAATTGAACATCTAGAGGCCATTGTGGGTAATTGGCCTAATTTCAGTTTTGTTGTGTCTCCAGGAATAGGGAGGCCTAAGGAGAGGGAGAGAGATGAGAAAATGGCTGGTTGGTGGAACAATCAGAACACACACAACATTTATTAAGTTCACCATCTTATATGGGTGCAGTTTGTGACATCCCAAAACAATTAGAAGAATAACATCAAAGATCATTGATTACAGATCATCAGAACAAATATAACAGTAATGAAAAAGTTTGAACTGTTTTGAGATTGCTGAAATGACACGGAGACATCAAGTGAACAATTGCTGCTGAAAAATGGCACCAAATGACTTGCTCAAAGCTGGGTTGCCACAAAAGTTCACTTTGTAAAGAACGAAGTGTGTGTGAAGGGCAATACAGCGATGTGCAGTAAAATGAGGTAGACCTGTAATTAGACTTTAAAATGCATAGGAGCAGAAACTATTTTATGTATCCATTCAATTTTTTTAAATTTCTTTCTTTTATAAAAGATTTTATTTATTTATTTGACAGACAGAGATCACAAGTAGGCAGAGAGGCAGTCAGAGAGAGGGGGGCAAGCAGGCTTCCCACTGAGCAGAGACCCAGATGCGGGGCTCAATCCCAGGACCCTGAGATCATGACCTGAGCTGAAGGCAGAGGCTTAACCCACTTGAGCCACCCAGGCACCCCTATTATCCATTCATTAATATACATTCAACCTAATAAATGGACACAATTAAGTACCTGTGGATACAACATTGAACAAAATAGACAAAAAATTGTTGTGTGGAAGATAGATAATAAAGGAAGTAAATAAGGGATGCCATGATCCTTGCAAATATCTGGCATAGAGAGACTGCAAAGACAAAGACACCAAGGTGGTGGCAGGTGTTCCTGGCTTATTTGAAAAATAATAATAATTTTAAAAAGACCATTCTGGCCAAAGTGGAGTGAATGAGAAAGAAGTCATTAGGAAGCAAGTACTGAGAGTAACAGAGAAGTCAGTAACACTGAAACACATGGGGAAAGTTTTTACTTCATGTTGATGTGGGAAACAGAGGCAGAAGAAAAATTATTAAATTTCCTTACCTACTGACAAACCCTTGAAACAGGCAGAGTGACTCTTCTCTAGGGACTCAACTACCCTACCTTGAGGCTTTGCTAAGGCCAAAGGACAATCCTAGCCTGACCCACCTCCTACCCAAAACCAGGATCCTGTAAGTCTACTTTAACAATTCCTTTAGGAAACTTTATCTCTAAACCTCCAAGATAGTGTCAAGAATCATTCCCAAGCATATGGCCCACTGATACACATCTAAAGGGTCTCACGAGAAGGTTTTATTACTGGTAATGAATAACCTTTTCCCCACATAATAGCTAGCCCCTCAAGGTCCTAGAAACCTTCCTTCCAAAATTCCTTAGAGACTTAATGCCATCCCTAACCCCCTCCCCAACTTACAAGTATATAATAGACAACTCCTCACATCCCCGGGGCAGCAGCTCTTCCTGCCCATGGGTCCTGTCCCCGTGCTTTAATAAACCACCATTTTGCACCAAAGATGTCTCAAGAATTCTTTCTTGGTCATCGGCTCCGGACCTCACCTATGTTCTAGAACTTCATCATTATGGGAAGTGAAATCCTTGAAGGTTTTAGAGAGGATTCATAATATGATTTATTTATCTTTTAAAGGGTTACTCTGCATGCTATGTCAAAAATACATTTAATGTTAGGGGCACCTGGGTTACTCAGTCTATTAAGCTTCTGCCTTTGGCCCAGGTCATGATCTCAGGGTCCTAGGATCCAGAGGCTCCCTGCTCAGGAGGGAGTTTGCTTCTCCCTCTCCCTTCCCCTGCCTGTGTTCCCTCTCTCATCTCTCTCTCTCTCTCTCTCTCTGTCAAATAAATAAAATCTTAAAATATATCTATATTTAAGGTTATGAAATAAAGTTTAATGTTAAAACTGAAAATAATGTCACTATGGTGATTTGAATTAGCAATGAATAGTTATGGAATAGTTAAAGGTAGAATAAAGTCATTAATGTAACATAAATAGTGCAGACCCAAACCTGAAAGGATAATTATAAATAGTACTAATTTCCTTAGACTATGTTGACAAATTAATTGTATTCTATGATTTTACAAGTTACTATATGAAACAGACTAGGTGTAACCAGACTTACTGAATCAGGGTACGGGGGATAGGCCCTGCATCTAAGTACCTGTTTTTAGAAAATGTTCCACAGGTGTTTCTGATAAACAACACTTATTCAGAAACATTGTGACAAATTTATAATGAGAATTAGCTGGAGTCATTCAGTGACAGAATTTTCCTGTGACAGTAATTTCATGCCAGTGACCTTTCTAAAAGTCACACATAAAATTCTGATACAAATCTTGTAAAATTCTTTGCTGAATTCAAGATGTTATGATTTCTATATTCACTGGTCTAAGTGACACAATGTAATGGAAAGGAAATTATTTTGGTATGATTTGCACAACGTGAATTCCTGTTGGTGCCTAGTGATCAACACTGTAATTGTGAAATGCTCACAAACCATCTGCTGCGTAATCTGTTTTAGAATTGTGCCAAAGACACATGTCAAGTTTATTGGCTAATTGGTATTTAGTTTTAAGATCCCCTTATTTCCCATTTTGGAAAATTGCAATAATATTTGCCTTCATTCTCTTGGATGTGGGCTGTTCTCTGTGCTTTCTCTCTTTGACTATTGTTCTGAAAGTACCTTTGCTTCTGTACTTCTGATTTGCAGACATGAGCTCTCTTATAAATATTAGATTATTTTCATGTATTGCCTTACTCCCTTACCTGTGCATCATTATTTGAGTGTGATTTTTTTAATGTTTTTTGCCCATTGTTTACAGTTTGACTATAATTCCTTCAATAGATGACAAAAACAAATTAAGGAGAAACAGGAGGATGCTCTTGATCATCAAGTGATACATCATTGTTTCTTTATTCAATAGGATCCATTTACTTGCTTTAAGAAATTTATTCCATTTTTTAACGGGGTTTTTTGGGTTTGTTTGGGTTTTTTTTTTTTGCCTTATTAATTCCAGTCATTTGCTTCCATGGTTTGTTTAGAAATGCCCAATTAATATCTTACTCTTTCTGATTTTTCTCAAATTATTAAAATTATGATATCCTAAAATTTAAAATCTGATGGTGGTTTTTCAGATAACAATTCTCACAGGAGCATAATCATCAGTAAAAAGAGCAATCTTTTATTGATGGTTATTAGATGCCAGGTATATATTTAGCATTTTAAGTGTATTATCTCATTTAATATTCATGAGATTGGAACTACTTTACTATGTTATATAAATTTCCCAGAGTTGTTCAGGTAAAAGACATAGAATTAATATATCCTTTTTTCTTTTTTGTTATTTGTTTTGTTTTTTTAATTGATAGACTTGTTTTTAGGGAACTTTTGGTCTCAGAGAAAAATTAAGCCAGAAGTAGGGAGAATTCCATATACCCCTTTCCTGTTACCTCACTTCCTCTACCATTAAAATCTTGCGTTAATGTGGAACATTTGTTACAATGATGAGCCAATGTTGAATCATTATTAAGCAAAGTTTATAGTTTTCATTAGGGTTTACTCTTTGTGCTGTACATACCATGGGTTTTGAAGAAGGTATGATGATATATATCCACCATTACAGTGTCATACAGAATAGTTTTACTACCTTAAAATACCCCTATGATCCACATCTTCTTCCATCCCTCTCTCCCCTTGAACCTCCAGTGGGTAACTATTTACCTTTTACTGTCTCCATAGTTTTGCCTTTTCCAGACTGTCATAAAGTTGGAATAACATAGTATGTATCATTTTTCATTTGGCTTCTTTTCCTTAGCAATATGTATTTAAGACTTCTCGATGTCCTCTCATGGCTTGGTAGTTTGTTTCTTTTAAGTGCTGCATAATATACCAATGTATGGATGGACAAACACTCATGATATACAGGTTTTTGTGTAGAAGTGAGTTTTTTACTCATTTGGGTAAATACCAAGGAGCATGATTGCTGAATTGTATAGTAAGAGTACATTTAGCTTTGTAAGAAACTGCCAGACTCTCTTCCAAAGTGACTATACCATTTTTTATCTCCACCAGCAATGAATGAGAGTTCTTGTGGCTTCTTTATCCTTGCCAGTATTTGGTGTTTTCTGTGTTTGGGATTTTGGCCATTCTAATATGTGTGTAGTAATATCTCATTGTTGTTTTGATTTTGCATCCTCTAATGACATATGATGTTGAATATTTTTTCATGTGGTTATTTGTCATTTGTATATCTTTGCTGGGTTGTCTCTTCAATTTTTTGTCCACATTCTACTTGTTCCATTTGTTTTCTTATTAAGTTTTAAGAGTTCCTTGCGTTAGCTATTCTGGGTGCTAGGTACTCTTCTACACACTTTCCATATACTATCTCAGTTACTTTAAGTTTTAATATTTTTTAAATTAATACTTACCACCAATCTAAACTTAGGATTGTAATAATAACTGGAGTACCTTAACTCTTAGTGAGTTCTCTAGTCATTTATTAGAGATATCTTTTTGTGTGTATTTTCTTTCTCAGGTAAAACTACTATAAAATTTTCTATTAAAATCACTGTAAAAGCACGGCAAATAAATTTTAAATTAAAGAATACTTTCAAAAATATATATTTGTGTAGTCAGTCATCCAAATTAGTGTAACATTACTACCAAGCATCAGTCTTTATAAGTCAACAAATATTTTGTGAATACCTTATAAATCTGAGATGTTATTTTTTTAAGTAAAAGTTTGTCTTCTTTAAAAGATCTGAGGCTGTATGGCATGAAGAAATATAACTACTTGGTAAATATCATAGATGTTTTTCCTTTAAAAGTGGTTTCATCCTGGAAATCCTGGGAAACATTTTTCTACCCTAAAATGAAATTACCTCCTTTTGCTTTACTATTTTCTCCTTAACCTTAAAAATACCTTTCAACCTAAAGCCCACTAGAAACTCATTGAATTTTGTGTTCATAGATTATAAAATAAATTTTCTCAAATATATTTTCTGTGGAAAAAAAATAGCTTATGAGAAAAGGAGCTGTTAAGTAAAGGTGAAGAAAAAAAATCTTTTAAATATGTGTTCATATTGATTGATTGATTTGATTTAATTTCTAAAATTTTGAATCTTGGTTTCATTTCTCGACTATTTATTTAAAACATTATGCCAGGCTCATATAATCAGATCAATGATACTAAATAATTACCTAACCTTAGTTGTAAATCATACTTCTCAGAACATTATTCATTTTCCCTAGAACAGCTTTCTTTTCTGTGGTAAATAATATTTGCTAAAATCAATAAGGAACAATGTTTTATTAAATTGATTCAAATATATTTTTAGCTATAATTGTGTCAATTAAACAGTAAAGTAAAAGATATACAAAAGTATTTGATTAAATGAAACTGTTTTCTTCTTCACCTCCTCCAGTTCTCACTAAAGGCCGCACATGAGACTTAGCAGGAAAAAACTGGAGAACACTTTTCAAAATAGAGAGTTAATATTGGGTTTCCTTTTTTTTTTTTAATGAAGTTTAAAGATTTTATTTATTTATTTGACAGAGGGAGAGATCACAATTAGGCAGAGAGAGAGAGGGAGAAGCAGGCTCCCCACTGAGCAGAGAGCCTGATGCGGGGCATGGTCCCAGGACCCTGGGATCATGACCTGAGCTGAAGGCAGAGGTTTTATCCCACTGAGCCACTCAGACACCCCTAATATTGGGTTTCTTAATACAATCTGAGTATTCACTGGTAGACAGCTCTGACCATCTTCCTTTTTGCTTTAAGTGCTATTTCATGCTGACAACTCTTAAATGTATTTCCTGACCTGGGACAGGAAATACTCTAATGCTCTAAACTTCAAACTCATACATCCACTGCTACGAAATCTTGTTGGACATCTTCCTGGTAAACTAAACTGAACTTTGCTTTTCTGTTTCCACCTGACTACAATCTGTTTCTACTCCAGCCTATTTCATTTCCACCCTGTTTTGCTCATCACCCCACTCTGAACAGTGCATCCGAAGTTTTTTCCCCTATGTTTAAAATATGTCTCAAATCTGCCCAATTATCAACTTCCAATTTCACTTTTTAACAATTTATCACTAGAGTTCCTGGTGACATTTTTTACATTGAATATTCTGTCATCATACTACTTTAAGCCTTCTAGTAGGCATCTATAGCAAATGAAATTTACTATGGTTTATGGATGGATTCTTATAGGTTCTAGCCCTGTAAGATTAATTTTCTACCAGTCATGATCTTGCTCAGTGAATTGCATACTAGTCCTTTCAAAGTGTCATTCCGGCCAAGCTCATTCCAACATCTAGGCTTTTTCACATGTCTCAGTTATCAAAATAGTTGTACCCAGCTATATGTTTGGATAATAAAAGCATGCGGTGCCTCGGTGGCTCAGTGGTTAAGCCTCTGCCTTCGGCTCAAGTCATGATCTCTGGGTCCTGGGATCAAGTCCGCATCGGGCTCTCTGCTCAGCAGGAAGCCTGCTTCCCCCCCCCCCCCGACTCTCTGCCTACTTCTGATCTCTCTCTCTTTCTCTCTCTCTCTGTCAAATAAATAAATAAATAATATCTGGGGGGAAAAAAAGCTGGATACCTTATGGATTGAGAAAACAAGATTTGCAAATGGGAACAAACTTTATGAAGGCAATTGTTATAAAATTATACAAATGTTAAAATGTTAACCTAATTTTAATAATCACTGGACTGTATTTGTTCCTTTGTGTACTGTACCTGGATATCCAAACCTTGCTTTACATTTTTTAAATTTAATGAAATTCTGTGGGGCTCCTGGGTGGTTCAGTGGGTTAAGTTTCCAATCCTCCATTTCCACTCAGGTCATGATCTCAGGGTTATGAGATCTGTGCTCTGTGCTGGGCATGGGGCTTGCTTGGGATTCTCCGTCTCCCTCTCCCTCTGCCCCCTTCCTCCCCTCTAAATTTATAAATTAAGTAAGTAAGTTATGAAATTCTACCTTGCACTAGATCATTTCTAATATTCAAATAAGCTAATTATGAATTTTAGATTGAGATATAATTTTGCTCATATCTCTCTTAAGTTATATTCTGAAAATACTGTATACCTTCATGAAAAAGCATGATTATTAGCAGTGGTAATAACAGTATTCTTCCGTTAGTAATTTAAGAGACACAATTTACTTATTTCATTATTTCTGATAGCCATAATGTTGATAGGCATTTGTAACTATGTATTATGTAAAATCAATACCACTTAGTGAATTAGCCTTCTTTTCCTTCTTTTAAACGTATATTTATCTAATAACAAATAAGTGGAGAAAATGGTGATTAAATGCTTATTTAAGATATCTGAAATCATCATCATCTCTACCATCATGTCTGAATAGGTAAATTTAACACATTGAGGTCATGAACATTATGTTATCATCATCTTTAATGTATTCTGAATATCGACTACAGAACAGGACTCTTTATAGCTGCCTGCTTTAAGGTGCTTCCCCGTCACGCTTAAATGTAATCCCCTGAAGTGATTATGTGTGAATAATTCAGAAAATTGCACCATGCCTGGGGTTTTAAAGCCACACACTGAAATCCAATACAAGCTTCATATTATTGCAGCCAGTGTACTACATCTACCTTAGTAACACCCCTGAAAAGTACAGATCTAGTAAGGAATTCATATTTGTTGCTTATATTTTGAGTGTCAAATAGAAAACCATCCTAGAAATTTAAATATCATATATGGACTATGTACCCAGACATTCAGCAGAAACATAATTAAATTTAGAATAACATAGAAGCCTATGTAAGGATAAATATATCACTGGCACCAAATTAACTGGCAATCTGATACATGCACTTAGATATGTATGTATGTATATATGTACAAAAGTGTGTGTACACACACTTATTTACACATAGATGTGTGTATGTTAAAGCATTTCTGTTGATTGATGTTTTATGGATATAATACATCATACTAGAATAAAATATCAATGTCTAAGGAAATGGTTGTTTGAATATATTAATCATTATCTGATGTAACATATTTTTATACTGCCTTCTCCCTAGAAGTATTCTTTTAAAAAGAAAAAAAACTCCCCAAGATTTAAAAACTCCATTTACATGCCTTCTTAGCTCAGTAGGCAGCATGTCAGTCTCATAAAAACTCCATTTATTAAAAACAAACAAACAAACAAAAAGACCTCATGATTTTGTTCCTTAGTATCATAACAATGAGGAATGGCCCATCTCATCACACAGTTGGACTGAACATGGACAAATGTTGATCAAGTGTCCACTTCACAAAACTTCCAACTAGAACACTGTTTCATTAGGAAATTGCAGGCTTGAGGGGTGCTGGGGTAGCTCAGTGGTTAAGCATCTGCCTTCAGCTTAGGTCATGATCCCAGAATCCTGGAATTGAGCCCAGTGTGGGGCTCCCTGCTCAGTGGGGAGCCTGCTTCTCCCTCTCCCTCTGCCTGCTGCTCTGCCTCTTGTTCTCTTCTATATTTCTGTCAAATAAATAAATAAAACCTTAAAAAAAAAAGAAAAGAAATTGTGAGCTTGAAATTGCTACATAATGTTGAGAAAGGCAATCCACCAATGACAATTTGGTGGATTGCAGTTTCTGCTTCTTCATAAAAGAAGTTTTATTGGAACACAGTCACCTTCACACTCCTTTGTTTATGTATTTTCTATGGCTGCCTTTACATTACAATAGCAGCATTAAATAGTTGCTCAGAAACTTTATGGCCTTGCTATCCAACCCCATACAGAAAATATTGCCCACTCCTGGTTTAGGTGAATATATTATATTGTAGTAATAATAAACATAATATAATTTGGCTGAATTATGTTTTTGCATCTCGTAGATGTCATTAGCTTCTTAATTTTCCCATGAAATTACAGCTATCTACATGAACATTAAATATTTCATGTTTCAAAATAAATTTAAACTACTTTGAAAATTCTGGTTATTGACAGCTTTCAAATGCTTCATACGGTCTTATCAATATATAGAATATGGAGGATAAGAATTTCCTTTGACATTAAATAAAACTCACAGGCATAGATTCTAATCTAGAATTCACTTCAGTAAAGTGTTTAGCAGAACTACTCATTTCAACTGCAGAAAACATGAGTCCTTGAAGCAGTCTGGTGGTAACTGTTCAAGGTTTTTTGCTTTAACTAATGATTAATGACATGTTTCAGTAGTTCTTAGATGTATATCAATTAACAAAGATATATAGTAATAATATAGCAATTGTCATTAGGTCAATCAGCCTTTTAGAAATGAGCATTTTTTTATTCTAGATAGATTTTCAACTTCTTTGTACAATGTCTTTATTAAATCTTTAATATCACATAATTATTACTTTTTTAAGTGTTTGAGCAAGCTAAGGTAAAAATCTTGACAGAAACATAATTAGTATGAAATTTAAGCTAACAAAAAACAGAGAACATTGTCTTTGGACTGTGGAAGCAAAGATCTCTTACTAAAGTTGGACTAGACTTTTCTTAATAATTCAAATCTTTCGTAGTTGCACATTTTTTTAAATCAGTAATTGAAATAGACATACAAATGACTTACTGTGGGGTGCCTGAGTGTCATAGTTGTTAAGCATCTGCCTTGGGCTCAGGTCATGATCCCAGAGTCCTGGGAATCAAGCCGGGCATCATGCTCCTGTTCAGCAGGAAGCCTGCTACTCCCTCTCTCACTCCCCCTGTTTGTGTTCTCTCTCTCACTGTGTTTCTCTCTGTCAAATAAATAAATATAATCTTAAAAAAAAATAAATAGGATATCCATAAAAGTCAACTTCAATTATAATATAGGAGCCTGCTTGGGACTCTCTCTCCCTTTTCCCACCTCCTTCCCTCTAAATAGACAAACAAATAGTAGGAATTATTGTTGGAACTTGGGAAACATTTGAAAAGCTCAACTTGAACATAAGAGTTAATAAAGATATATGGTATTTCCAAAACAACATAAGCAAAGATAACAACAAAACATATATAACCATTAGCTTTAAATTTGGGTGGGGGGTCTGAATAATTATCTGAAGGACACAAGGATTAAAATGTAATAGAAAGTTTTAATTTTGTGACAAGCCACAATGGAATAATCTTTCAGAAGAAAAAGATTAAAATTATACCAATTGTATAAAAATATATAAAAAATAAAAATTATAAAGATTATACCAATTGTAAAATATTTTATGGCATGATTTTAAACCCTTCAAATATCATAAACAACATTCTAAATTACAGGGAAGAATCAAGAAAACCATAAGCACTGAGAAGTTGGAACTATGTTTACAAGGATCTATTTAGCCAGAGGCTTCCATCCAGGTTAAACAATAACCTTGTTGTTTAATCCTTAAACTGTCCCTTCCCCACTTCCCTCAAGGGACTTACTCAAAAACAAGTCCCGGAAACCAGCCCCAGGTAACAAAGCCCAAATACAAGGATGGGTCAGGCCAGATGGAGACATCCGATCAGTGGGGGGGATGCATACTGTCTCCCTAGTTACCAAGGAGTATGGGCCCCATCCTTTGGGCACATTTTGGGCACCAAATCTGACCAAGGTGATAGGCTGGTTCAAATGTCTACTATAGGGTAAATTGTAATTCAATTGGTCACTTATGTGTGACCTAGCATGACTGTGCAGCTTTCTCTTTGTGTTACAATCTCATTGGCCACCTGTGCATGGCCAGGCCGAACCACATGGCCTTTACCCTTAAAAGCTAGTCTGTGAAACAGAGAAAGTTCACCCTCTCTTGTAAGAGGTGCGGCCCTGAACGTTCGGTCTAATTCTTGATGCTTGGTGCAGAATAAAGCTTTGCTTGGCCTTCACTTTATATCAGTCTCGCTCCTTTAATCATGGACCCATTATTGGGAGACCTAACAATGTTAACTTATGTAGACCTTGGGTTTCAGGGAAGAGGTGGAATATTGCTATCATTGTTGCTCAATAAATAGCTATTGTCTTTCTCTAATTCTTGGATGAATTTTGATTCTGCCAGAGAAAACAATACATATTCTATCTACTTTGAGTAAAGAAAATGTTGCCACATTGATCATAAACTGACACTGAAATCAACAAATCTGACACTGACTCAATAACCATTGAGAAAATGAATTTTCTTTAAATAAAGCAAATTTTCCATGGGGAGAAAAAAGTGTAAAAAAGTGGATACATTCTGATTTCTTATCTAAACCCAGCTGTCAAGAATAAATAAACATTAATTCCTATTAATATTTGAATTAGCTGCTAAAGAATGTAAGCATATTTTCAACTGTATAAAAGTAATTATGTTTACCAATAAAATAAAATGCGTTAGTCTACCATTAGTCTACCATGTTAGTCTACCATTATAATTATAGATACATGGGGAAAAAGATAACAAAAACCTTTAAAAATTTTTGTTAGTATTTTTGTATATCAAGAAAATCTTATGTCACAGCTATGGAATTAAGAAATCAAGAATTTCTTAATTGATTTTGTTCACAAAATCAAGAATTTTGTGAGCAATGGAAGCTAATATTTACAGTATGAGTATCTCATATTCTTGCATTTTATATACTTCTAAAACTCTAGTACTATGGATGCATAATCATTCACATTTCACCAGAGAAAACTAAGGCCCACATAGACTTTCAGGACTTGATTAAATCCATGCATGCCTGAATCTCAGGTTTCTCCCTTTCATCTAGAAGTTTTTCTTTGGTTCATTGATCTGGTTGTCCCATGCAGAGTATGATAGTGGATTCTCCAGATCACCTGCTTAAGAAACATTTAGACAATTCATTGCCATTATTGAATTTGGGTAGAAATAGTATGACTATCTCATCAACTATGCTATCATTCCCTTTATTCTTATATAAAGTCAGAAATGTCTGAAAAAAGTGGGGAAAAAAGTGTCAGAAATAAGTTACATGCACAGAACTCTCAAGAGAATTGGTTGCAACATCATAAATCTAGAAAAAGTGAAATGTTCTTGATATTCTCTCAAGAATGACAGGATGAATGGCCTGATTTGGATCTCACGGCCAGATAGTCTCAGACTATAAAGTGGTTGTTGATATGTCAAGTGACTTCAGAGATCTTTAAGCAACAAAATCACTTTTTCTTACCTCTTCTTTCCTTTTCAAATACAGAATACACACACACACACACACACACACATACACAAACACACACACAGAACAAATACTGGTAGAGCATATATCACATTTTCCTAGTTGTCTGAATAAAATCCATTAGCACTAAATCACACTTAAAAAACTGGAAGAGCTCCACAATAAAAACACTTGCAAAAATCAGAATGATAAAGATGCTCATGTTAGTAAAGGCAGCTGTGAATTAGTTAATTTTCAGCAAGATTAATTGTTAGCAGTGTCACTTTTACTCATGAGATAAAATAGAGGAAATTTTTTCCATGTTTTTGCCTAAATTTGAAAAAAAAATTTTCTAGGGATAATCACTCAGATAAGAACTTCCAAATATAAAATATATCATAACCCTTTGTAATGAAGATGTGTTCATTTTTCACAGGTCTTGTATTTCCTATAAAATAGGATCCCTCCCCCACCCAAGAATAATTTGTGTTAATGTTGCAGAACCTGGACTGGATCCTGGTGGAAGAACCAAGCACCACTCGGAGACTTTGGAGGATCAGAGGTTTATTTAACACTAGTGGGCTCAGATGGGGTTATTCTCCAAAGGTTGAGCCCCAAGCACAAGCAGGGAGGGGGGATTTATACCCTTCTACTTCCACATACTTGGTACTTTTGGTACGAGTGGAAATGGGGTAGGAAAGAAGAACCTGGAAGGGCTTTGAGACGGGGACTAGAATTCTCTTGCTGGTTTGGTCAGCCATCTTAGAGTACAGTTTTTCCCTATCTTTAACAATTCTAATCAATATTATTTCAAATAAATTACTAAGTCAGATGCCTCTCCTAAGCATAATTGTGTCAAGAAATTTGTAAAAATGGATATAAACAAGAAATTATAAGAACAAGGTCAGCAAACAGTAGTATTGATTCTGTTAATCCAAAGACATGAAGGTCATAATATTTAAAGGTATGCTTACTGATAGGTCCCCAATAATGGATCCATGATTAAAGGAGTGAGACTGATACAAAGCGAAGGTCAAGCAAAGCTTTATTTCACGCCAAGCATCAAGAATCAAACCGAATGTTCGGGGCCGAGAACAAGAGAGGGCGACCTTTCTCTGTTTCACAGACTAGCTTTTAAGGGCAAAGGCCATGTGGTCAGACCTGGCCATGCACAGGTGGCCAATGAGATTGTAACACACACAGGAAACTCCACAGTCATGTTAGGTCATACATAAGTGACCAATTGAATTACAATTTACCCTATAGTAGACATTTGACCTAGCCTATCACCTTGGTTAGAATTGGTGCCCAAAGGCTCCCAAAGGGTGGGGCCCATACTCCTTGGTAGCTAGAGAGACAGTATGCAACCCCCCACTGATGGGATGTCTCCACCTGGCCTGACCCACCCTTGTATCTGGGCATTGTTACCTGGGGCTGGTTTCCGGGACTTGTTTTTAAGTAAGTCCCCTGGGGGAAGGGGAGCAGGGACAGTTTAAAGGTTAAAAACAATAAGGTTTTTATTTAGCGGATGGATGGAAGCATTCTGGCTAAATAGGTCCTTACACTCACCTTTTTTTTTTAATAACCTCATTTTTGATGAAGCATTAAAAACAATTTTTTTCTTTCTTTCTGGGTTGTTCTCAGAACACATTTCTCTGTTTCCTCCACATAGCAGGGACAACAAGCCAACATATACTTCTTTTACAATGTGGTGAGATAAGCTAACTTCAATATCATCTGGGAATCTAGCATTCTGTACCACTGAAGGATGCTGGGTTTACAAGTGGTGGACACATTATTTTGAAGAAAATTTTGGGGGCGCCTGGGTGGCTCATTCTGTTAAGTGTCTGCCTTCAGTTCAAGTCTTGATCTCAGGACCCTGGGATCCCTGCTCAGAAAGGAATCTGCTTCTCTCTCTCCCTCTGCCTACTACTTTGCCTACCTGTGCTCTCCATCTCTCTGACAAATAAATAGATAAAATCTTTAAAAAATAAATAAAAATTAAAAAAAACTTCTTGTCTCCAATTTCTGTACATTTTAGGAAATATTTTATATCATCTGTCTGACCAAGTACAGCATAGGTAGAGAAAAGAGAGACAAAGTAAAAAAGTTCTTTACACACAGTCATAATTCTATAATTCAAAAAAAAACCAGGGAAAATTTAAACTAAGCATAATTTGAAACTTAAAAACTCAATTATTATGAAACCACACAAAATTAAAGCCATATTTTAATCATAAGATGGTATAATATACACATCCTACAGATTTTCAAGTGTATCACACTTCTTGGCACCCCATATCCCTTGGCTGGCGCCGGATAAATCATTCCCTTTTAAAGACTACTCAACGACAAAACCTATCTCCCTGCATCGCTGCTTTGGAGAAATAAAATCCATGGATTTCTCTCTCAAATTTTTAAACGTTGGGCTTTTTAAGTAATTATTTGGGAATCCTAATGCTAGTGAACATCTTTAATCCCTGTGCATTGTTAATATGATAGGAGACATATTTGGCAATTACCCTAAAAACCAAAGAGCCCTACTGTGTAAATTTCTTAAGTTATTTTTCCACCTAAAAACTTTCATGCACACTTCCTTATTCCAGCAGGGTGGGGTTTGTTGTTGTTGTTGTTGATGTTGATGAGGGAACAGAAGGCAAGCTGTGGACAAAGCAGAAGCTGACACCCTACAACCACTCCTGCCGTGGGAAATAGGTAACATTCTTCAAGCACTCCTGGCTGCCCTAAAGCTAAGGAAAGAAAAAACCAAATAGTTAAATTACAGAGATCACAATCTTGCAAGACATGAATCTCCCTCAGTTTATAATAAAAGTCTTAGCAATTTACAAGAACAAGGCATTTCCATCAATGGCCTAGCTTCCAAAAGGAAATGTAGATACAATTAAATGTCCTTATAACAGGTCACCCATTTACAGATACTTGAGGCAGGGAGAGTGTAATGTTCCTCCAGGAAGCTCCAGACTTATCTTAATGTTAATGTCTTGCTAGAAGGAAAAACAATCTTAATTTGACAATGACAAGGCCTCTGGTATCTTGTAGGTTCTCTTTAGCATATGAAAGCTTCCCTTTTCCTTACCGCCCCCAACCCCATAGAATATAATCACCCACCCACCACAACCCCAGTGCAGCAGCTCTTTCTGCCCAGGGGTCCTATTCCTGTGCTTTAATAAACCACCATTTTTCACCAAAGACATCTCAAGAATTCTTTCTTGGTCATTGGTTCTGGATTTCACCTCACCGAACCTCACCTATATTCCAAAACCCCATGACTGTTTGTGTCTAACCTTTTATTATTTTTCTCCACATCTTGTCACCTCTTACTGGATCCAAGTTCTCTATCCTTGCATTACTGAATCACCCTCACTCTTCTGCTTTACTGGTAAAAAAGCCTTGAACTCCGAGCTCTCCGAGGAAGATTTAATATCTTCATGCAAACCTTCCTTGAAAAATTATGGTAAATGTTGCTTGTGGCAACTTTTGTTGCCTCTAGCATTCACCACCTTCCCACACCTTTCTCCACTTCATATGTCTTTTTTTAATTTAATTTGTGTTGTTTTGTTCCCCCACTGATTTTCAATCCCCTATTTTATTCCATACCCTCCAGTCTGCTATCTCAATATCCTTTATTTCCCTGCTGTCTATTCCACTATGAATTGAGCGTGGTATGGTATGACTTTGAAACCTGGCAGCACAAGTGATTTGGGGCTAAAATGCCAAAGTAAAAAATTCCATGTACAACTAAAATTTGGTATTTACAAATAGAAAATGATTGTTTCTTTCTGTAGTTGTGTGTATACATGTATGCATATGAAATGCATTATACAAGTTGTGTATGTGTGCGTATATATTCCATTACAGATTCACATACACCTTGTACACACACACACACACACACAGAGAATTTAAATGGAGGTACATGAAGGACTTTCACATCTTCCAAATGGCAGAAGTAGGCTAAAGAGCAATATGACAGCCCCAAAATTGTTATGAACAAGTAGTTATTTTCTTAGAGTAGTCCTAATATTGATTTAGAGATTGCTTCTAAATTATCTTACAGTATACTAACTGAGAAAAACCATTCAGAGTGGTTGATATAGCAAATACTGAGCTACTATTTATGTTCTCATAGTAACTACATTTTGGCCTTGAATCAAAACAAAAATGATTTCTAACGGCACAAAGATAGAATTAATTGGAGTTAAGAATCCAAGAACATAGAGTATTAATAGAGATTTGTTGTTAAATTAAATTTAATCTATAGCTTAACTGAATAAAGTAAAAACAAAAATTGGGACGCCTGGGTGGCTCAGTTGGTTAAGCAGCTGCCTTCGGCTCAGGTCATGATCCCAGCGTCCTGGGATTGAGTCCCACATCGGGCACCTTGCTCAGCAGGGAGCCTGCTTCTCCCTCTGCCTTTGCCTGCCACTCTATCTGCCTGTGCTTGCTCTCTCTCTCTTTCCCTCTCTCTCTGACCAATAAATAAATTTAAACAAAAAAACAACAAAACAACAAAACAAAACAAAAAATCAAAAATTATTCAGTATAAAGAAGTTTAGCACCTGGGTGGCTCAGTGGGTTGAAGCCTCTCCCTTCAGCTCAGGTCATGATCCCGGGGTCCTGGGATCGAGCCCCGCATCTGGGTCTCTGCTCAGCGACGGGCCTGCTTCCTCCTCTCTCTCTCTGCCTGCTTCTCTGCCTACTTGTGATCTCTGTCTGTCAAATAAATAAATAAAATCTTAAAAAAAATTTTAACTTCTATTTAGTGGATAATAAATTATGTTAATTATTATGTTTTTTTTTCCTATTAAGATATTGTGTTTTAAAGACTCTTACCTAAGGCACCTGGGTGGCTTGCTCCTTTAGGTGCCTACCTTCAGCTCAGGTCACGATCCTAAGGTCCTAGGATTGAGTCCCACATCAGGCTCCCTACTCAGCAGGGAGTCTGCTTCTCCCTCTCTCTCCCCTGCTCATGATCTCTCTCCTTCTCTCTCACTCACTCTCACTCTCCCTCTCTCAAATAAATAAACAAAATCTTTTAAAAAATATAAAGATTCTTAGCTATAAAGAACAAACTGAAGGGTACCAGAGAGGAAGTGGGCAGGGGATGGCTTAAAAAGGTGATGGGGACTAAGGAACTAAGGAGGGCCCTTGTAATGAGCCCCTCATGTTGTATGGAAGTTGCAGCATTCAATATTTTACATCAGAATATAATATTATACTGAGTTAACTAATTGGAACTTGAATAAAAACTTTTTAAAAACAAAGTAAAAAAATTAAAACATTATGTTTTGAAGAAAACATACATTTTTAATTAGGCTTCTCTGCTTTCAGAATGTAGGTTGATCAGGTCACAATAATTTTTATTCTGACAGTAATAAACATCAGACTTGCCCCCATGACTAAGCAAATTTGAAAACTCTCATAAAATAGTTCAAAATCCTAAAAAGTTTGATAAAAACATGACTTTCAAAAATTGTAAATTTTTTTGTCTGAAATATAATCCAAATATGATTATCTGAGTGTTCGCAAAGGTATTTATAGAGATAAGACAACCATCAGAACAAAGAGGTGTTGTTTAGAAGCCTCATTAATCCACTTATATTAAAATGAATAGCTAGTTATTTGGCTATATTTACACTTTGGTGAGATAGTTAATTTTAGTTAGAAAATTGAGTATGCTGACTTTTTAAAAATATAAAGCAATGTTCTTGGTTTTTATATGCCCCAGTCCTAATGTGGACATAAACAGAGGGAGAACACTAGAAAATTACACAGAAAACCAAACCTTAGATAGATGTCATAATATAAAGGCAATGCCACTTAGTAATTAAGAGTTTAGTTTGAAGACACAACTGCTTGTCTTCAATTCTACCTTGCCTTTTTTTAAGAATTAATTTACTTATTTGACAGAGAGAGATAAGCAGGCAGAGCAGCAGGCAGGGGTGGGTGGGTGAGGGTGGAAGCAGGCTCCCTACTGAGCAGAGAGCCCCTTAAGAACTCCAATCCCAGTACCCTGAGATCATGACCTGACCTGAAGGCAGAGGCTTAA
>PISX010025005.1:0-26843 GCA_004024625.1 Mellivora capensis
GCTACTCCCATCTCCCTCGCCTCTGGCCGCGCTCCAAGCTCACCCAGCCTGCGACCGGTTCAAGGTAACCCCGAGCTGAGAGCTCACTCCTCATCTCTGTCTCTGTAGCCGGCTTCCTGCTCCGATACCTGCTAGCTCTGCGACACTCAGACACCCCCGCTCCTTCTGTGACCCTGCGGGACCTGGGGCCACGCTGACCCCGTGTGGGCTTCACCCCGGTTTAGCCTCTGGAGCGATGTCCCTCCGTGGAGCAGACTTTTAAAAGTCCCGATTTAGTGCTCCGTTGCTCCGCCGCTTGCCAGGAGCCGGCCTCTCCCCCGCGGTCTATCCTCCTGTCGCTTTTGATTCACTTCTCCGCCGGTCCTACCTTCCAAAAAGTGGCGGATTTTCTGTTTCCAGAATTGCTGTTCTTCCTCTCTTTGATCTCCCATTGGATTTGTAGGTGTTCGCAATGGTTTTTAAGCTATCTAGCTGATCTCCTGCTACCTGATGTCGTCTCAGCTGCTACTTCTCCACCATCTTGAGCTCTCACTCATGTTTTAAATTCACTGATCATGAACCCACAAAATCTTAGGCACCCTTTCCCCAATACCAATAAAGGCAGAACCTCAGGCCCATGCTCTCTCTCCCTGCCCCCACACTATTTCTCTCCCCATGATCCTGTTGCATGGCCCCAGGTGTGTGGTGTACCCTCCAGGAGTTCTGAGTAACAAAACTTGTCTCATCAAAGTCTCCTGACCTTTGTGGCAGAGGTGCATTTTGTAATCATAATAAAGCTCCAGGATGGGTCCAGCTACAATACTGGCTCTGAGCAAAGAAATGTCTGTGCAGGCTCATCACAATACAGGCACAAGTGAGGGCCCACAGGCATTTCTAGCTGATAGCATCACTATCAATAGGCTAAGATCGACATAAAACATTTATTTATTCATCAAACTTTATTGTGTCTCTGCAATTGGTGCATCACCCTACCACCTATTGATGAATTACAATAAGAAAAACCAAGCTTGTTTACCTATCCTTGGATTCTGAGAATTGTCAAAAGGGCCAGAGAGTATCTCATGTGTTATTTTTTTGATGCTGCTTGCCACAGCTTCCTCTTGGTCCTAGCTGCTGCTTATACAGACCTCTTGGCAATTATCTGCTGTCATTGGGTTTCCCTTACATTGATGCAGTCAGGATATCAGCCATAACCTCTCTCCATAAAAAAGAAACAATTTTGCCCTAAACACAGCAAGACACATTTAATTCATACTGCTACAGTAAAAGAGAGAGACTTTAGTGTATACCAGACTCAATTTCACTCAAACAAAAGGCAGGAGGCTCTTTAAATGTGGGTGTGTGCTAAAGGAAGAGTACTGAAGGATGTTGGGAGGGAGGGATTGGTCAGTATGATTAAGCCATCTGTGCTTGTGAATTCACACTTATGTAAAGGAGGGAAACAAAGTTCTCATATACTTATATCAGGAGGTAGTTTTGCATATTGGAGCATGGTGCCCATCCAAGTTAAGCTCAGCTTCCCACAGAAGCTAAGAAATAGGGGAACTATCTCTCTAGATGTCTGCATTTCAGAGAGATGGTCCCCAGGTCTTCTAGGGTATATTGTTTGGGAGTAAATGATTTGCGTCTCAAAGGAGCAGATAAAGAACCTATAATTGAAAGTTTCCAAAAGTAAAAACTCTAAGAAAAAGGTGGTGGGGGTATATAGTCAAATATTTAGTAGAACAAATAGTAAATTTGGAGGGTAGTGTTGAGCATTCTCAAGCTGCTCATTTTAAGAGGACTGGGGTCATCCTTGGACCATGTTCTTGGACTGATGAAGCCAGGCTAACATTTGATCAAGGCTTAGTAAGAGGGCTTGAACAGAGCTATGTGTGCTGAGTTTTTCACCTTCTCACCTATTCCCTATCACTTAAAGTTGATTGAACCCATCCACTATGCTTGTGACTCTTATCCAGCTTAATCCTTGTTGCCCTGAGGAATCTTGAATCTCAGACATTCTTTGGGAATCTTTTCTCTAATCATATAGGCCATAATGCATGATGCACCCTCTGGCTGTATATTGTAATTCACGGGGATCACATGGGTTTCTAGGGGCATGTCATTAAAAGAGAACTCAGGTGACGCCTGGGTGGCTCAGTTGGTTAAGCGGCTGCCTTCGGCTCAGGTCATGATCCCAGCGTCCTGGGATCGAGTCCCACATCGGTTTCCTTGCTCGGCAGGGAGCCTGCTTCTCCCTCTGCCTCTGTCTGCCACTCTGTCTGCCTGTGCTCGCTCTCTCTCTCTCCCTCTCTCTCTGACAAATAAATAAATTTAAAAAAATTTTTAAAAAGAGAACTCAGCTACGGACTCTCACTATATATAGCTAGAAACTGTGGTTTCCACCCTACATGCACAGCACAACCTCTCATATGTCTATTTCCAGACTCTTCCTCATTTTCCTTAAGGAATTGTTTTTTCTTTTCCCCCTCCATGTTGCCTTCCATTGGACTCTCTCTTATTTCCATCTGACAGGTCAATGTACATCAAAAGGTACCTCAATTTTGAATAGGGTTCATACTTTTCATGGGCTAAAAGTTTCCATCTTTGAAAAAAAAAATCAATGGTTGTTTTAGGGAAGAGAGATTTTCTGATTATGCTGTTCATAAAATAATTCTTCTGAACCTTAGCTTTAATGAAGTATTTATTTCTGTACTTACAGAATTTATATTCTAGTATAAAAATGGGCAATCATTTTTTAAAATATGATTTTTGTGGGTGAATTTTCAGGCATTTCTATTTAACCTTCTAATTAGTTTGAGAGCCAAAAAATGTAAAATTATCAGGCAATAGTGATAATAGGATCTACTGCTGGGAGAGATCTTGCTGGCTTCTCATGGGTCTTTCAACTAGCCTTTTGGTCTTGATGTTGAATTATCTCATATATCTAATGGAGCTCTTTGTAAATTGGTTTAATTTATCAAGTGACACATGATGCCAGGAATAAGACCAATTAAAATGTCCACATGTTTGAATTGTGACACCATCCCTTATTTAGGTCAAACTTCTTTAAAAAGCTAATGTTTTAATATTCTTTATTTAGATCTTTTTATTATCAATGAAAATGTTCATTGATGACTGAGCCCATATTCCAAAATAAGAAATGTACCCTTTTATTGTCTAATTAAACTAAGTGTTAGACTACATAAACAAGCTTCAATAGCACAGTCTGGTTTTGGATCTTAAATCCCATACCTTTCTCACAGTGAAATGGTACTTCCTTTTGTGTTAAAACACAGTCTTATTGTGGTCTTACTATAAAAAATTTACTCAGTGTGTATTGCTAAGAAGCGTAAACTGCTCGGGTTAGCTTTCTTATCCCTATGACTTATATATGCATTTGATGTTTTTCAGTGTATCCTTTCAATAAAGTCTTTAAGTGATGTCATTTGCTTATAAATCCAACATGAGAAACCTAAAAGTTGACTCTCAGCATTTTCTTTGCTTTCTTCATTTTGTGGTTGATTCTGACCTACATAAATTCCCTGAAATGGGTCAGGTTCCTTCCAAATAGTTCAGCATTCCAAGCACTTCATATAGGCTGCACAATACTTGCTCTTTTCTCATTTCTACTGCCAATATGCTTTGTTATAAAAATGAACGATTTTTTTTTGCCAGTAATAATATATTTGCTACAAAGGTCACATTGCAAATTTCACCAGTTTCCATCAAGAAAGTGATATTTTTCTTATCATTACTATTACTATTTCTCTCAAGAAATATATGTAAGAAAATAATGTAAAGAGGGAAATTTTTAAATACTAATTATATATGCAGATAGTTACAAGTGAACAAGTTCCAGCTAAAGCTTGGAACAGTTTTCCAGTTTCATTCATCCACTTAGTGTGTATACTAGGATCAATCATAATGGAAAACAACAACAACAACAACAACAAACTTCCCCAAAACACAACCACAGCTTCATTTTTCTTGTCCTCTCTGTAATAGAGACTCCAAGTTGACACAGATGGTAATAATAAGGAGGCAAGTCTTGAAAGCTGCCAACTGCGTCATCCTGAACTCTTTCAACACACCTCATCTGAAACGATAACTATAATTCCTGTCCTACATTGTACTCTGGTGCAATGTAGCACATCTTTTAAAAGTATTAAGGAAACCATTCAGAGAGCATTATTGGAAAATAAGAGAGGGCAAATATTCTGGTCAACCAAATAATGAGTTTTAATATTTCCCAACAGTTACCTAAAATCCCTGCTGAATTCAAAGACTTTAAGAGGAAACAGGGAGACAGAGCTTGATGGCAGTGGGGGAGGGCCTGGAGGAGAGACTTTGTATGTTCCTCTTCAGTGTTAATCTCCTGCCAATTTGTCAGAAATATTTCCATATATGTAAACCCATGCTAGCATTCATGAAATGCTCCAATAGTAGAGGCAAAAATCCTTTAGAGAAACATCCATGTAAAAATCTGTGTAGATTAGGCAACCAGAGAATACAGAATAATCCAGGGAATGCCTTGACCAAGAAAACTTCTATCCTGCTTTATCTTCCCTATAACATGGTAAAAGATAGTAAGTCGTAATAGTACTTTTAATTTAAATTGATCAATAAACATTTTCTAACTTTTTGCACGATGAAATACTTACATAGGTTTTGTCAGATGCTCTGTTTATGTACATAATGCTTTTTTACTACTTACTGTAATAGTGTTCATTTTTGTGCCCTGGAACTGAGTCATATTCATTCAACTCCAATGTTAAAAGTTTATAGCCTGTCACAGTAAATTTATGGGGAAAAATGTATGTAATTTGTTCTCATTTAAAATATCAGGGACACCAGCATGGCTCAGTCAGTTAAGTATCTGCCTTTGGCTCAGATCATGATCCAAGGGTCCTGGAATCGAGTCCCATGGTGGGCTCCCTGATCAGTGAGGAGTCTGCTTCTCCCAACCCCTCTACTGCTCCCCTTGCTTCTCTCTCTCTCTCTCTCTGTCTGTCAAATAAATAAGTAAAATATTTAAAAAATAAAATATCAGAAAATACAGGCTTTTATTATTTATTCTGTCAGTCCTATAGTAAACAGAATCCAGCTGAGAAAATTCTACAAAGTTTAGCAGAGTAAGGACATGGACAATGTATGTTGAGGTACCCAGACATTAGCAGCAGTGGGAAACTGTTACCAATCCTTAGCTGTCAGGGCAAAAGAAGATAATAGCACTACTGGAGCTGAGGAGAGATGGAGCCCTACCACTCGGGATTCCTTAATGGGAGTTGCAATCATGCAGGGTAGCAAACATTAACAGAAAAGATATCAAACATGATAAGGACAGGAAACAAATATCCCAACCCTCCCCCTTACCCTGTTATTCCCCTACCAGTGCTTCCCATTGGATGAACTCAGCAATCTGAAGCCAGATAGTAAGGAAGCCAAAGTAACACAACCCAAGGTCTCAGCCTCTCAGTGCAGAAAGAGAATGAAAAGTCAAAGAGTAGATTGTTTCAGAAGGCAAAAGAAGAAACTCAACATATCCATATTCCTGCAACAAGGAACTGATCACAAAGAATTAGCGCCTAGTGGGGAGCCTGGTTGGCTCAGTCTGTTAGGCATTTGCCTTTGGCTAGGGTCATGAGCCTGAGGTCGTGGGTTCGAGTCGCACTTTATGATCCTTGCTCGAGGCAGAGCCTGCTTTTCCCTCTCCCATTTCTTCTGCTTGTGAACTCACTCTCACACTCTCTGCCAAAAAATAGATGAAATCTTAAAAAAAAAAAAAAATTAACATCTAGTGATATTTGGTTCCAATTTTTCTTTAAAAAATTATCACTCAATTATTTTGAATCTAGAATGTACATTGATTTTTAAAAATTCAAAAAATGTATAATCACAAGGACACATTACTCCAAATATTTGAGTGAACCTCATTTAGATATTTTTCTCTATATATACAGATATAGGGAAAAATGGAAAAACAGATTGATAGAAGCCCTTATTATTTAAAAAAATGGGACCATACCAGGAATAAATTTCAGTAAAATTACTAAATTTTATTATAATTTTTAAGAATAGAAACATTGAAAATTAACTATAAATATACTACTGGAATTTAAATAAATGTTTTCTTACCACAGTGCTATTTTACATATTTATGTACTTAAAAATTACCTGAAGTTCATTTTTACTCATAAGGTTAAGATATATATAGTTTTATCCACAGTTTCCATTTAAGAAATCTAATAACACCCTGCTATAAATTAGAAAACTGTTAACGTGTCACATATTTCAATCCCTCCTCTATGTACATCCCAACATTTATAAGCTACTTTATTATATTTACAGTATTCATGTTTATTTTTTGTATTATTATGTCCTTCAAGGATATTTAGATCCATTCTTAAGGGGAATTGAGATTTTTATCAATTTTTATCAGTGGTAATTTACTAAGGCTTTCTGTACCTGAATTCTGTATTCCAGTGCAATCTTATACTCCATAAATTCTTTGATTCTTTCATGTTTTCAAATGTCTCCATGTTCTACTTACACTTGAGAGATATCTTAGCTGGCTATAAAATGATTGGGTCACACTCCTTTTTCTTTTGAACTTTTGAACTGGGTGAGTACACAAATTGTATAGAAGGATATTCCAAAGGATTCAGCCTTATACTGCTCAGGATTTCAAGTCACTGACATATATGTAGACCTCACACCCATGTTTATTAAACATTACTCCATTGTTTTTAGGCACAACATATACTGCAGAGAAAGTACAGGACTTATCTGATTTTTCCTCCCTGTTTATATTTCCTTTCTCTCCTCTAGCTGCCTGATGAGAGACTTTTTTACCTTGAAGTTTAATACCTTGAGTAGGTTATATTTTAATGTTGAATATATTGAATTAAGATTTCCTAGCATACTATTCAGAGACTGACTTTCCTCCACATCTTTTTTGTTTCACATAAAGATAAAGGTGTTTCAAAGAAATCACCCTGCCTACAGAAGGAGGCCTCGTGTTCCTCAAACATCACCTGAATGTTCAAGGAAGTACATGAAGCTGTGTCAAGAAAGTTAAAAGGCTGAAATCAACAAAGGCCTTGTAAGAAACAAACAATATTGCAAACAAATAAAAAACATTTGAGTTATGTTCAGGCCAAAAGGTGATGAGTCACTGTAGTTGCTTGGGTTGGATAATGAAATATTACCTGGCACAGGAATAAAAGCAAATGAGTCTTAAAAAGCAGAAGTGGCTCAGTAAAGGGCAGATACAGAATAAGTATAAGCCACTGGAGATTAAACTTGCTTTCTTTAAGGTCTTTAGTTCAGGAAAGATGTTTTGGAACTTTGGTAAATTACAGTGTCACACATTTTGAGTTTCAGGATGCAGAGTTCAGATTGAATTATAATACAACTGGGTAAATTAGTATGCAGTTTAATGATCATATCAAAATATTAACTATTAATGAATTGAAAGATTTCTTATAGGACAGGGAAGTGTGGTTGGTGCTGTGCTCAACTCATGATCATCATATGAGAAGTATTTGTTTAAATGGGTGAGTATACAAATTGTATAGAAGGATATTCCAAAGGATTCAGCCTTATATTGCTCAGGATTTCAAGTCACTGACATATATATGAACCTCACATCCATGTTTATCAAGTGTATGGATGACCCCAAACCATCCCATAAGGGAACACATACCAGTTGGATGACCAAGTTGGGATACAACAATGGTTTTGCAGACTGAAGAAATACAGTGATCCCAACAAAAGAAAATTAGATAGAGGCATTTGGATCTCCAAAACCAATTTCAAAATTATTAGAGAGGTATAATATAAATGACTAGTAAGACAGATGAAAAACCTCAGAAGTTATATACTTTACTGCAATTTTAATATAATATAAACAATGTGGTTTGACTTGTGGGGGAAAAACTAATAGAAACTAATGGAAACTGTTGGTTTACTCGTCTCTCCTCCGATGATGTTAGAAACATTATTTCGACATGTAGAATATCAAAGGAGGTACAGGTCTTCTGAAGCATGTTCAAAAGAAAGAAATCAGGGTGGTTAAAAGAAAGTTGATGCCAATTGATTGCCAATAGGTCAAAGAACTGAGGATTTTGAATCAAGTAAAAACTGTTGGATAAAACCAAATACCTACAAACATAAAAAAGTGTCATGTAAAAAAGACATTATATGTGTCCTCAGTAGCCTCAAGGGATTCTGCTGGTCTGTAAGACAAATGAACTGAAGTTATTAACAGAAATTGAGATTCACTAAATATAAGAAACATGATATGGACTGCCTTAGATGGTATAAATTTCTCATCACCAGAAGTGTTCAAAAGAGAAAGAGGCAGAATAACCCTTAGAAGATGATTTTAATAGTTACCTAAAAATTGGACAAATAATGGAATCAATTATTTTAAAGCCCATTTTAACACTACGATTTCCCTTTTTTTTTTCCTTTAGGAATGTGGAAAAATAACTCAGACTGTTTAAGTTTGAATCCTATTTTCACTACTTATGAGTTGTGTGGTAGTGAGGAAATTATTTAAGCTATTGGTGCTTTAGTTTTATTCATCTCTATAATGGCAATAGAAAGTTATTGAAAGAATCACATGAATTAATATGTATATGTGGAAGACACAGGAGCGTGCATGGCTCAGTCAGTTGTGCATCTGCCTTCAGCTCAGGTCATGGTCTTAGAGTCTTGTGATTGAGCCCTGCATTGGGTGCTGAGCTCAGTGGAAAACCTGCTTCTCCCTCTGCCTGCTGCTCCCCCTACTTGTGCTCTCTCTCTCTCTCTCTCTTTCACTCTGGCTATATCTCAAATAAGTAAATAAAATCTTAAAAAAGGTATGTGGAAGATATAATGAGTGGCATAGAATAAACATACATACTCCACAAAGTAGTAATTCATATTTTGAGGAAAACATTGAAAAATTCAACTTTTCATCACTCCTGTTCCAACTATGTCCCACAGAAACTTATATTAACAATCAAAGTACAAAAGGACAAAGATGGATAAACCAGATTACCTGGCTTTGACCACAGTAGCACTACTTTTTGTATAGTATCTGGTATACTTTGGCCCATGGTAAGTTGCAAGAAATTTTTGTGATAAAGAATACATACATTAATTAATATTGGGCTTTCGTATAAGGTAATTTCAAGGAGCTCTTTCATGTACATTTAATGTACATTAAAAAAACAGCAATCTTAGCTAATGATTTGTTCATCAGAAATATCATCAAGAGATCCATTGATAATCAATAAGTAAGATATATTTATTATTAATAAATAAGATGTATCAGCATATTTCATATTTATGTAAATAATGTTTCAATGTTTCTGTAACCATGTCAAAGAAACAAGTATTTTCAAAACATAAGTAGGATAATTTTTCACATTTAATACTAAGAGACATAAATTAATTAGGGTTGTTAAATACTCATCATTATCTCTAAAATTCTCAAATTTATATTCCTGAGAGAAATTTTCAATGTCATCTTGCAGATGAGATTTTCAATGTCATTTTGTGAGCTTTGATCACAAAGCTAGTAATTGAACTTACATTTTATTATTAATTTTTAAAGATTTTTTACTTATGTATTTGACAGAGAGAGAGGGAGAGATCACAAGTAGGCAGAGAGGCAGGCAGAGGGTGAGGGGAAAGCAGGCTCTCTGAGAGCCTGATGCGGGGCTTGATTTCAGGACCCTGAGATCATGACTTGAGTTGAAAGCAGAGGCTTAGCCCAATGAGCCACCCAGGCGCCCCTATATTTTATTATTAATGATGATCATAATAAACCCTTGTCTTTTATTGAGGACTAAAATAATGTCAGGTACTATAATATAGTAAGACAGTTACATTATTTGCTTTACTTGATCCTTTTACAGAGTTGTGAAAAATCATGGGCTTGTGAAAAATTTTACAGAGTTGTGAAAAATTACTGTATAGATAGTTATCAATCCCAACTATGAAGACACTAAGGTATAGCAAGACAGTGAAATAATCTAAGTTTGCTCTTGATTCTTTATGGAATCCCTTGGATCTATGCCATCTGCATACCTGGATGATTAAGAACACCATGCTTTCTTTTATCACATCATATCTTATCCATATCTTAGCAACAAAAGCAGGAATTAGTCAATAGGACAAGCATGTTTCAAATTAGCATATTTCAAACTACTCTTCTCTCTATGGGTCTCCTTAGAGATTTTATTTAGCCTCCTAATTATAACTTTATACTTGATAATTACTCAAATAATTTTGTTTTTATTCATGTTCTTATCATTTATGCCAGTATAAACATAGCTTGAAAAGCTTTGTTTTTTTTTAAGATGTTATTTATTTATTTATTTATTTATTTGACAGAGAGATAGATAGAGAAATCACAAGCAGGGGGAGTGGGAGAGGGAGAAGAAGGCTTCCCACTGCAACAAGAGCCCCATGCAGTGTTCGATCCCAGGACCCTGGGATCATGACCTGAGTTGAAGGCAGATGCTCAAGGACTAGCCACCCAGGTGCCCCCATAGCCTGAAAACCTTTTAAAGCAATTACATAATCTTGAAGTACTCAAAAGTTTAATTGCTGATGTTGCCAAATTGCTAAAATGCTTACTCTAGTTTTACTATTTATGTGACATTTGCTTTCATAATATTACATTATGTAAATATTTTACTTTGGAATCACCACATTGGGAAGGAAAAAGAATTTCTAATAAGGACAAATTCATGTAAATTTGCAAATTTGCAAATTTGTTTGAAGGATTTTTTTTTTTATTAAATTGTGTTTAACCTCCTATTTTTAACCTGTTGGCTATATGCAAAATATCAAAATAAAAAAGATCTAAAGTTTCTGGGTGTTCAGATGGTCAGGACAATGAGTCAAACTGGAAGTAATAATTAAGCCTTTTGACTTACTGAATAGTTTGTGCAAGAAAATAGAAAATGGCAGCTCCCTAATATTTTATGTTTCCCCACAGAGTAACACCAGGTAATAGTCAATCAGATTACATGCATCACAGGATGGGGAATTGTCTTATTGTTGACAATCCCTGAATAAAAGCTTTCCATTTTATGGACTTTAAGGGACCAGACTAGTAAGAGCAGAAGGGCTAGGAGTAAAAAAATATAGCAAGTCAGAGTAGAGAAATTGGCTTAATTAAGATTCCTTAATCCTTAATTAAGAGTCCATAAAAATTATGCCTTCAAAAGAAGGTACCATGCTAGGATACAGACATACTTACAAGCAGGGCTGGCTTGGTACTGAGGGAGACCAAGTCCTTTGCTGGAACTCCTTTCAGAGATGGCAGTGTAATTTCATCTTTTTCTTATTTTTAATTATTTTCAGATAATTGTATTAATGAATTATTTTGATATTTGTTTCCATGAATCAAACAACATAAATTTAGCATTATCCGTTTACTTCCACATTCCAAAGAAGTTATCTCTTTCTCAACTCTCTGCTCACTTCCCATAACTGGATTTCCCATTCTAATAATTACATTAATGTAAGTTTCACTATGGTAGGATCTTCTTCTGTTCTTTTTACTGAAGTATCTAAAGCATCCACAATAATTACTGGTACAGAGAAGCTATTTAGTAAATAATTTTGAATTGTTGAAAAATCATGTAAAATTTTATTTTACGTTGTTCTTGTATTGGGTCATCATTTTTATTGAGCCTATGTCTTCCCCCTTTCTTATTCTATTCCCTTTTTTTGTCAGAGCACAATCCTATGGAGCTTTGCAACAGAGTATCTGGAAGGTTTTTATTTGTTTGTTTTTTGTTTTGTTTTGTTTTCTGGTGTGTGTGTGTGTGTGTGTGTGTGTGTGTGTGTGTCTTAGGAATTATATATAGATAAGTTTTTATTCTAAATTTAAATTAGAATGATTATTTAGCCAGGCAGTGAACTTTAGGTTAGAAATAATTTTCTCTCCGAAAGTTGGAGTTATTGTTCTACTGTCTTTAAAGTCTTCATTCTATTTCCACTTTAAGTGAGAATTTGGCAGGATATAAAACTCTAGATTGAAAGTAAATTCTTGTCAGTAGTTAGAAAGTATTGCTTTATTGTATTTTGTTCTAACATTTCTATTGAAATGCCAATGGCATCAATTAACCTTATGTGTATTTTTTTCTTTCTCTGGAAAAGCTATCAAGCTCTTCTATTTTTCTTAATGTTCTGAAGCTTCAAAATCTGACTTTGTCTGAATTTAATTTCAACAATTGTACTGGGATCCTCACAGATCCTTTTAATCCAGATGCTTTTACTTATTTTTCAATTCTTGGAGTTTTTCTTCAATTGTTTGATGGTTTTTCTCTCATTGCTTTCTTTCATCTCTCTGAAAATCCAATTATCTGGATAGTAGATCTTCTGCCTTGATTGATCTTCTAACATTCTAATTCTTCCCCTTTGATATTCAAAACCTTCAAAGTTATACTTTACATTATGTGAGATTTCCTCAATGTTATCTTCCAATCTTTCTATTGAATGTTTCATTTCTACTATGCAATTTCTGAGAACTCTTTTGTTCTCTCATGTTTTTAGAGTCCTCTTCTTGTTTTATGGATGCATTTTGTCCCCCTACCTTGCTAAAGTTATTAAAGATGGCTGAAGTGTGATATCCTTTGGGAAACCTTGTACAACAACCTCAGAGGGATTAGTTACTTTGCTGTGTTTCCAAAGGTATGTGGTTATATCTCTCTTTCATGTTTATGTTCTATAGTAGTTTTCCCATTATTTAACATTATCATCCACAGTTTTCCAAGCTGGAAATCTTGGTGTCATTTACATAAAATTTATATTAGTGTCCTTCATTAAAATCTAAAAAAGTTCTAAGTCAAATCTCAAAAAAGTTTTCTTTGTAATAAGTCATTAAAAAATCAGTATATAATATACATTTGCATGTACCTTGCTAATAATTTTATACTTAGAATTCAGCAAAGCACATATCTTGCTGTACATGCTCAATATATACCATAAAAATAAATTGATGACACTTGAAAAGGTTGTATTTCTATAAAATAATATGGTGGCCCTAAATCTTCAAAGATGTGTTTTAGAAATGGGGAGTAATTCCTCTGTCTCTTCGGTAACAATACTTATTTTATATCTACTCTGTGATATGGAGATATAAGTTAAAAAAAGGTATAAAAATTCTTAAGGATTTAATCATCAAACTATGTAGTTCATCATAAGTACATGCAAATCTGAGTTAAAGGAATATACAATTTCATGAGAACTGGGAGTCTGTTATTCACTTATGAATACACTTATTAACTCTCACAAACTCTGTTTATTGCTGGAGATTGGTTTGTTGTTGTTTTTTTCCCCATAGACCAGGAGTTTATAGTAGCTAATTAGTGAATACAGACAAAAGTTAAAAGTAATACAATAAAAGAAATATAATGAATAAAATCCCTTCATCACATTTTAAGCCACATACTATACAAATTACTTCTTTCCTAAATGCTGTTTGGTACCCATCATTCTTGACAAATAACTTTTACTCAGATTATGTAACTCATTGCTGGAAAAAATAATGTTTTTACTTGTGGCATATTAATGTATCAGTGATGTTCCATTACAATGATACCCTTGAACCACAAGTATTTTCCCCACTAATCCTGTCTCCACCAAACCTGTCTACATCCTCTATTAGAAACTCAGCATCTTTTAACAGCCTGAATTAAGGAGAATAATGGTCCCCAAAGATATCCACACCTAGACATTGGAATATCTGAATATATTACCTGATGTGGAAAACAGGACTTTGCTAATATAATTAAATCCTTGAGATGGGAACATCACCCTGAATTATTGGGCGGACTCGATATAATTGCATTGTAGGGAAGAAAAAAATAATTTCCCACTACCCTTCTAAATTCTCAGCTGGGAGCCTGGTAAGGAGAAGAGAGATTAAGAGAAAAACAAAAAGGAGTCTGTTAACATGTATACCTCTAGAGCCTTCAGAAAGACTATAGCCTACCAACACCTTGACTTTAGTACCATGAAAACTATATTAATTTGTATCATTCAAGTCATTAAGTTAATTATAATTTGTTATGGCAGCAACAGAAAACCAACATAACACCATAATAACTTCTCTTTATCCGAGCTTATTTCAAACTTGCTAAGATTCCTAATATTTTTATCAATGAGGAATTTTATGTTATAACGTAAGAAGAATGTGTTGAAGTAAAAAAAAATCACAAATCATTGCTGTTCCACTTAATTTGGGTCACTTTATCCAAGTATTACATTGTGTTGTGATAAAGGCCAAATGCTTATAATCAAACAGTTATAGATCTATTCTTTAACTCAGATAATTGGAAAAAAGGAGGTAAGATAATGGAAGTTTATATACATTTGAGATACTTTTTATGTTTTCCTTAAAAAAAAAACAGGAAAAAAACAAAAGAAGTATCAACTTTAAATAAATCAAAGGTGATAGAAATTTAATGTTATATTCCATTTCTTGAATAATATGTGAAAAATTTTTTTAAAAAGTCAATTTCAGGAAAAACAATTTTCTTTAAAACCACCATTTTACTGCCACAGTGCCTACTTGGGCTGCTTCTCTCTCGCTCTCTTTCTGTCAAATAAATAAATAAAATCTTCAAAAAAAAAAAAGTTGTTTTGTTTTGTTTTGTTTTGTTTTAAATATTGGATTTAAATAAAACCTTCCTTCCTCTTCTCTTTCTCTTTTATTTTCCCTCCTCATTTATCTTGAATACAGAATTTACAAAATAGATAGCTTGAAACATTTACTGAGGAAACAAGAATTCTCTGGGACAGAAACTCTGTTGCAAACACTAAAAAACAAAAAGATTCAAGCAATTTGAACATCTTATTAAATAACCTAATTCTTAAAATATCCGTTTGTATCTGTTGGGCCCATTACTTTTCAAAAGTCTAAAAAACTGAGCTTGCTGGATGAGAGTTGGGTGGGGGATGGGCTAAATGGGGGATGGGTATTAAGGAGGGCACTTGTCTTGATGAGCACCAGGTGTTGTATGTAAGTGATGTATCACTAAATTCTACACCCTAAACTAATATTACAGTGTATGTATTTAAATAAATTTAAATTTAAATTTAAATTTAATTTAATATTTAATTTTTAATATTTAATATAAGAATTTAAATAAAATTAAATTAATATTTAATATAAGAATTTTAAATAAAAACTTGAGAAAAAAAATGAAAAGGAAAACCTGTTATTTGAACTCATGTTAGTATTTATGAAGGTACATATTTTCCCTTCCCCATTATAGTGGGATATAGAAGACAAAATTCCATTCACCCATGTCTTTTCAACAGCCTGTGAGAATGTGTGGACTTCATACTCACCTTTAAATTTAACATCACCATATAAATATCAACTGCTTTTTATAAAAAATCATGTTTTATCTACTGAATTTTTCAGTTTGGAAATCATGGTGCGCATAAGAAGAAGTATGATTTATGATGTGATATATGGAGCTTATAGAATTAGGGAGATATGTATTCATATTATGGAACATGTATTTGCTTTTGGCCATTCTTATTTTAGTCCAAACTTTTGCAGTAATCCCAACCCAAAATGCTCACTTTTTGCCTTGTCCAGTCCTCTATTTCCTACTTTGTAACAAGCATCTGGGATTAAAGGAAGAACAACTGACAGTTTAAGGACTTTGAATGAATAGATTTTTATCACCACTCTAAAAAAAGATAACAACTAAAAAAGAAATAACATTAAAATAATTGATTCTAGAAAAAACATCCTGATGTTTCAAATACACTAAGGAAGCAGACATATTATAAACCTGAAAGGAGGTTGTTTTCCTAGCACATCCTACTAAGCGACTGAGCTGTTACTGGCAAAGGGAGTTACTGATGAAATGCACACAATCAAAATCCCAGAGCGAGTAACGTGTTGCATGTGAACAAAGTGTGTGTGCACACATGCTTGTGCTTGCATGTATGTTTCAAGGAGTCCACTTGTGTTTGGACTTTTGAGAATATCTTGACCAGACTTAAGCTTATTAAAACTTCATTTTCAAAAGGGACTTTCATAAAAGAGGAACCCTAACACCCTCCCTGGCTGGAACATCCCTTGCTAGTGTCATGGTTCCTAAGCCAGGCTTCCAAAGGGCCAGAGCCCTTTTATTTCCAAGAAATAGCAGCAAGTCAGCAAATTGCTTGTTTGTGGTCTGTTTGTTTTCTCAGGTCTGGCTTTCCTTTGATCTGGGGTGAGCTCAAACTAATTTGGAGTAAAACGAAACCAGTTTCTGCTTCCCTACCTTTAATCAGTAATGTCTCTGTTTTAATTAGAAACAAAAGAACAGTTCTGTGTCAACTCCAGGCAAAGGACGTGCAGTCTTGCAGCAGCAGAGGGAGTTGGAGCCCAGGATGGAAAGCAAGGCAATATGAAATAGCGTTTGGCCCTATTTCCTTAGGAAAAAGAAGGAAGGTTTGCTTCACTCCAGTTTAAGTTACAGCACACCCTTTCCTCTTTATTTTTTGTTACTGCTCCTCTATCCTCCAGTAATTTTTCCAACTCTGCCTCTGTTCCCAGTGGTACTGTAAGTCCCTGGCATCTTTCCCCAGGAGAATCTTGATTATAATCCTTCCCTCTACTTGCTGAGCTAAGCAAGTGACTGTCAAAAACTCTATAAAAATTGTACGGGAAAGATTGATAACTGTTATTCCTTAACTGGAATCAAGATCTATACAACTTGTGAGCCATCTTCGATGAAGTCAGCACCTATAATTTCCTTTGTCTTTTCTTTTTTTTTTTTTTTTAAAGATTTTATTTATCTATTTGACAGAAAGAGAGAGAGAGAGATCACAAGTAGGCAGAGAGGCAGACAGAGAGGGGGAGGCAGGCTCCCCGCTGAACAGAGAGCTGGATGTGGGGCTCGATCCCAGGACCCTGAGATCATGACCTGAGCTGAAGGCAGAGGCTTAACCCACTGAGCCACCCAGGTGCCCCTCCTTTGTCTTTTCTATACACCGGGACTACTGTGAATTAGAGGTAGCAACTATTATTTTTAAGATGGTGCGTTCCTGAGACAATTTACTCAAAACACAAGTTTCTGTAAGTTACGTCCGTGGTTTTGAAATGGTGAATGCACTATTTCTGAAGTTGGTATGTTTGTGCAACAAATACATGTCGTTTTATCATAAATATGTGGAGGTGTATTTTTGTTCATATCATTTTCTAATTTTGTTTAGTGTCTCTTCTTCACTTTTTTATGAATTATGCATAAATGAGAATATAAGCCTCTTTTTCATGTACAATGATCCTATTTTCCTGAGCAGAAACCCTAGTGGAAAAGTATTAAAATTCAGATTCCAAAATTAGCCAGTGGCAGAGGAGAGAGAGGATGGAAAGTTAACACACCCATTTATTATACGCTGTGCAAAATGAAACAGGGACAAATGCTTCATGATGCCTGCACTTAGTTTTGGTGATTCTCTCTACTCTGCTTAAAGAATTAGTCTAAACTACTATCTCTTATTCTAGGGGATAATGCATCACATCTTATCACCTCTTAGTGTCAGTATGAGACTGTCAGGCAAGGAAGTCGACCACCTGGGTTCTAGTCACCACTCTGTCCTAGCCTCCTATAGAAATAATTCTGGTGTTTAATTTTTTTCTCATGTATATTATAAAAATGTGGAAATGATTTCTAAAATTTAGAAGAGTTATACATTCAGCTTCTAGTGAAACCTCTCCCCCTTTGTTACAAGAGTTTTAAAATTTGCAGGGGCACAATCAGTTAAGTGGCCAACTCTTGATTCTGGCTCAGGTCATAATCTCAGGGTCATGAGATTGAGCTCCACGTCGTTGGGCTCCATGAACAGCAGGAATCTGCTTGAGAGTCTCTCACTCTGCCACCCCCACCCCCACACTCTCTCTCCCTCCTTCTCTCTCTCCATAAAATTAAATATTTTTTTAAAATTCTTGTTTTTCTCTCTTCTCTCAAGAATTTTGTCCTTGTCCACTTGCTTACCTGAACTAATTCCTCTTCTTGAAAGAGAAAGGGAGAGAACATTCCATTTTTTTGTTACTGAGAGTTTATACAGAAATATGCAAGAGTATTTTGTATTAATTATACCACTTTTGGTAGTGTGCCATCTGGCTGAGTTTGGCTGCTGGTGGCAACTTTATAGCAACTTTATAGAAAATATTTCAATCTAAACCTAGTTTAGCTAAAAAAGAAGAAAGAAAATGCTGAGATGAGTAAAAGAACAAAAGCTTAGAGAGCTAAACATTTAATAAAGGTAACTGCACTAGGGAGAAAGTCCTCTGTGGCCAGAGAAAAAATAAATCCATCTCTTATAACTATACACTAGTGCAAAATACTTCTTAATTATTTATGAATTATTAAGTATTCTTTTTAAAAATTGGGCTTCTTGTCCTCTATTAAGTTGTAACTTGGACTCATTAATATTAGATCTTACTGAATTTCACAGCACATGTATGGTTTCTAAAATATGTTGATACCAGAGGTAATGATTGAGATGACAGAAATCTATTACAATTTTTTAAAAGATTTATTTATTTTAGGAAGAGAGAGCACACAAAGAGGGGGAGGGGCAAAGGAGAGGGACAGAAAATCTCAAGCAGACTCCCCACTGAGTACAGAGCCCAAGCCCGCCTTGGGGCTCAATTTTACCACCCTGAGATCATAACTGGAGCCAAAATCAAGAGTCAGTCTCTTAACTGCCTAACCCACCAGGAACCCCAAAACAGTGAAATTTTTACTTTTCTTTTGTAAAAATGAAGTTTATAAGAATATATCTAGTATCACAGTTAAAAATTTGTTGTTGTTGTTGTTGTTGTTGTCATTTTTCTTGCTGTTATTTCCTAAATACCACCATAAAGGCACATTTACAGGTCATCTATAGATGCCCAAGGAAGGTAGCAGCACTCTTGAGCTCTTGCTGTCCCTACTGGATGAGTGTTATAAGCACACCATTCATTGGTTTGAATTTATGTACTAGTCAGATTTCCCCAATCCTATCCTTGCAAGATTTCCTAGAAAAGATGAGGCTCATTTTTTACCACTTATCTGTTGCTTGAAAGACCCTTCTGCTGGTAGAATGAGATCAGTGAGGAAGCCTGCCTAGACGTGAGACACATGCACTTTCTAGATCATATAGAATAGAAAATTACCCTCTGTTGCAAAAGAAAAAGAACAGATCATAAACTGAAACAACCTGATCTCCACCTGTTATCCTGGATATATTTGGACTCCAGGGAAGTAGAGAAAACTATATCACAATTTTTTTTTCCAAGCAAAGAAGTCCTTATGGCTGACAAAGGAAACATAATTAGTTCAAAATAGAAGCTAAATAAAGGCCCTTCTTAGATAACTAGATCTGGATTTCTTTGTTTTGCTTAGTGGGATATACAAATTCATAGCAGGAACTCAGTAGAGGAGTATTAAAGTAGTCCAGAGAGCACTTAATTTTCTTCACACTCCATTAATACATCACTCAGACTCTCCTCTGGATAAATATGGAGCCCATGGTTTGGAAAAATTCGTTAGATGGCTAGATAAGCATGTTCATCTCATACTGCTCACGATTTATAAATATAAAATGATTGATGCTTCAAATAGAGAGTAAATATTAAAACCATTGCAGTGAGCTACCTCACGTTTTGTACCCTCATGTTTGATATATGGAAATATCACCAAATATGGTTAGCTTTTTAAAAAATATTTAATTTATTTAATTATTTAAGAGGTGTAGAGAGAGTGAGTAGGAGGGTGAGGGAGAGAGATCTGAGGCAGAATCCACGATGAGCGCATCACCTGATACAGGGCTCAATCCCACAACCAGGAGATCATGACCTGAGCTGAAATCAAGAGTCAGATGCCTAACCGACAGACAGGTGACCCTGATTAATCATCTTCCAAAAAGGAACGAAGGTAATGGGATTGTGAGTGTGTGCATTGGTGAGGGAGGGACACATGCATGTGAATATGACTGATTTTGCTGTCTAATTCAGCAAAAGAATAACTAAGAGCTATTTTGCTAATTCCATGCAAAGATAGTGTGAAAACATAAGCTAATCAATATTTCAGTTCCCATATTTGCTCTGCAGCATGGTGATTAGATTCAGTGTTTTTAAATCATTCTCCAGCCAACCCATCTTTACTGGTCTTTTTCTCATATGTTCTAGTGTTCAGTGACAGGAGTGTTAAAGCCTCCCACTGTAATAGCACATCTGTGTATTTGTCCTTTCAATTGTTTCAGTCTGAGCTTTATCTATTTTGAAGTTCTATTGCTAGATACATATAGAATTAAAATTTTTATGTCCTCTTGGTGAATTGACCATTCCATTGTTATGTAATATCTTTTTTAGGTCCTGGTGAATTTCTCTGCTTTGAAGTTTACTTCAGTATTCATTTAGTCATTTCACCTTTCTTTTGATGAGTATTTCCATATGTCTTTTTTTCCATCCTCCTATTTTTAACTTATTTATATCATTACATGAAGTGACTTTTCTATAAGCAGAGTGTATTTGGATCATTTTTTATCCCCTTCTGAAAATCTAGATATTTTCATTGATTTTTTTTAAACAGTTTACACTTAATGTAATTACTGATATTTGAAATTATGCTTACCACTTTATTTTTGTTTTGTTTCTCTTCCCTTTGCTTTTTATTCTTCTGTTTCCCTTTTTTTCCCTGTCTTCTTTTGGGTTCATTGAACATTTTTCAGTTTAACAGAGTTTGGGTTTTGCAACTGCTATTTCTTCTACAATTTGGTACAATCTTCACAAACTTTTAGCAGAACTGTTGCCTTGTGCTCAGGATGGCAGAGCACTCTGCCAGACACTTTTTGTTTTCTGTGTTTTGTCTTTTTCCAAGTGTTGATCATCTATCCTCAACTTTCATCTTCTCTGCATATCTGCATTACAGAGAGGAACTTACACCATGTTTATTGTCCTCTAGTGGTAGACTGCTTTGCCAGTCTAGATTCTGGTCTAATTGTGGTGGGTGGCAAGGGTTCTCTGTTGTCCAGGTTTACCTTCATTTTAAGTATATGTTGCATGCCAAGCTTCATGGAGAAGAAGGTTGGGGGACTTTCTTATTGTTATTTTCCTCCATGTCAGGCAAACTATGCCTTTGATTTGTGTTGTTCTTTACTGGGTATTCCCAAATCCTACCTCACTGGAAGGAAAACCTCTAACTGGGTACAGATTTAGAATTCTGAGGTCAGGATGATTTTTGTCCCTCCACTCCAGATTTTTTTCCCCTTTCCCCAAAGACAAAGGATTTTTGTTGTGCTCTCAAGGTGATGGATGAGCTATTGACCCTCTTCTAGGAGTTTCAGGTTTTGTTTTCAAAGGAGAAAGGAGACTGAAGCTTTGTTTAACTCCACTAACGTATCCCACCCCCTAGCAGCTAAATATTATTTATGGAGGGTTATACCAATGAGAAGAGCTCTTATGATCACTAGCCTGCTTCCAGATGTTCTCTTGAGTTTCTGAGGGACATTCATGGGAGGTTTTTTCTGGGGGCTGGGGTGGGGACAAAAGCTTATGAGAGTGTATAAACCCCAATTCTTCCAGCTTTACATGGATGATAGTTCACACTTGGCCTTTAATAATTTTCTGAAACTTGTAACTAATTTTATTTTCTTATTTGCTTTTATAGCAGCTGCTAAACAACTTCTTCTCCCAAAGCTTTGACCCAAGGGAGCTAGTTCTTATAGGAAAATAGTTGTTTAACATCAACCACTACAAAAAAATGACAGAGAAGAGATGCAATCCTAAATATGTTTGTCAGTTGAAAGCTTTGGTAAAATAGAGATTTGATCATAAAGAGACAAAGATAAAGCACTTCCCCTCACCACCCCACACACATTTTCTTATCTTTTTTTCATTGTGAGACTGATTATATTTACTATTTTTCTCAATATTTTATGGAATTCCTTCAAACTGATAGCGCTTTCTACCTGAAATTTATCAATGAGCTTGCATTAAAGTGTAATAGACAAAAAATTAAATCTAAATGACTATAATCTTAGACGATAAAGAGAGGAGATACTGACCAACACAATTTTCTTTTAAGGATTATCAATAACCAACCCATCTCAACTGGTGTTAATACAAGCTTAACTCAATCTTCCATATGTTATAGGTACTATACCATCGAATCGTAAATCATCATATAGAGGGTTGTTTATGTTCACTGGACTGTGTTTAGGCAAGAAAAAAATTATGCCCTGAGAGGTTTTATAAATAATTTTAACAATGTAGACAGAAATAAAATGGTATTAGCCATTAATGTTTAGTTCAACAGAAAATTAAATTAAATTAACTAGAACATCTTAGTCCCAGAGAAATCCGGTCAATAGTGGTTTAATAATAACAAGCATACCTTAGAAATATTTATAAACATTTCTTCTGAGAAGGTCACTGTATTTTCATTAATGCACCCTAAGTTAGTCCTCTAAGATCCCTATGAGATTTTCTCATTAATTCTTCACAAATCAAGGATATAAATTTAAGTTTCATCCCCAAGTTACTTGGGTAGAAAACTAGACATATTTCCCGTTTGTTCATAGACATTTACATTTGGATTAATTTATAAGTGCATGTAATAAACAATCTAAGTCATTTTTACAACTTTTTAATAAGTTCCAAGAATGCACAATGCATGCATACTGCCATTTCTAGAGATTAATATTTAAAGATAAGAAATAATCACTAAAAGAACCATTGTACAAAAAACTCTCATGAATAATGATGCACACTTTTCAAGGATTAGCTCTCCTCTTAATCCTTAATAAACTAAGATAAAGTACAGCACATATCCAGTCCTCATCTCCTCATCTTTCTTCTTTCAAGTGAATCCTTAATTTTAGTCTCAGATATCATACGCTTTTATGAACAAACACTTGATTCTTTGTCCAGGAGACCATCCTGCTCTTTTTTAATCCATTTTAAATTCTTTACAAAATACTAAACTGATATCTTTGCCTGTTTTTGTTTTGTTTTTAAACAGAACAGAACACAAGATCTTTTGAACAGCTACAGTGCTTAGTCAAAAGTAGTCCTGAGATGAGAAGTAATCCCTTTTAATGTTTTACCAAATCTTTTTTTTTTTTCTACATAGGAAACTGCATAATGTTATACCATACTGATAACTGCCTTAATTCCCTACCTTTCTTTCCCCAGAAGACCGAGTGACAAGTTTTCATTGACAAAAACAAAAACCAGAAACACATTTCTTTCTGTGCATCCCTACAGCCTGCTCAATGTTACTTTGTATATATTTTGTGTTTTCTAATGTATCACTCATTGGTTCATTGCCATACTATTTTGTCTGAAGGCAAGAGTCTCCTCTCCCACATGTTGAACTGGGGGATAATGATGGAAAAAAAGGAATTTTAAATGCTCAATGAGGAAAAAAATATACTGTGTTTCCAACACTATTCTGTAATAGATCACACAGAGAACATTAGGACTAAAAGATTTCTAGTTCAGAGAAAGTAAGACAAAATTTTTTACTCTGCTGCAACATTTTTAGTGACAGGTGCCTCATTACTAGTTTGATTTATATACACATTAAATATTTTAGTAAATATCTCACTTCCTATACTTGCTCATTGTAAGTTCTACAGACCTACATTGACAAATTCTGATTCTTTTTTCTCATCAGAATCTTTTAAGGACAATGCTTTTGACTTATACTAATATGTTGCTCTTCCCTCAAAGCAGCACTCTTCTTGGTCTTCTTAGTTAAGTGAGTCAAGATCTCCCTTTTTCATTTAAAATGGCCCAAGTGGTATTTCTGTTCATTCATTAACTATGAATGATTTGTGAATATACTTTTTCTGTATCACATTTTTGCTTGTTTTGCTTTTCCTTCTATAATGATTCTTTCTCTTTATTCAGTGTTAAGCCTATTCTGGACTCTTTACCATAGGAATTTTCTTCTATTCAAAGTAATGAATTTTTACAATGTTTTGCTTAAAATGAACTTCCCAGAAATGAGGAGAAATGTGCTACATGACCATTGCAGAATAGTGTGTACCAACACTCTCTCTCCTTGTTCTGAATGCTATCTTTCTATTAACAAGGCCTGACTTGGCATTGCTTCACTGGCACTCATCACCTCATTTGCTTGGATTGAATTTGGAATCAAGTGAATGCCTGGCGAATCCTAGCCAACTATCAGAGGAAGAACGAGAGTGAAGTTAAGGTATTAACCCCCTACAATGCCTTCCTGTGAGGTTACCTCCAGCACAGGTCACTATTCCCCTCAAAGCACCTGGTTTGTTTGTTTTTGTTTTGTTTTGTTTTTTATTTTGTTTAGCAGAGAAAGGAATTGAAAATAAATAAGATTTTATTTGACAGAGAGCGAGAGAGAGAGAGAGAGAACAGAAACAGGGAGTGGGAGAGGGAGAAGCAGGGAGCCCAATGTTGTGCTGAATCCCAAGACCTTAAGATCATGACCTGAACAGAAGGAGGACTCTTAACTGACTGAGCCACCCAGGCGCCCCTCCAGGACACTTGTTTTCTGCAGCTCTTCTCCTTCCAGGTTCTGGGAAACTGTCCTTGCTTTTGAGTCTAGGCATGGTAACAGCTTCACTGATGCTAGCCTCACTTTCTTTGGGGTTCTTCTATACTTGGTCTGCCACACACTTTTGTTTAATATTCTTGTCGGTAAACTTTCTTAAAATGTTCCTCTTTTGAGTCTGTCATTTGTTTCCCATCTCAAGTATGTTGAATAAATTAAGAACAAATACGAGTCCTTTAGCTAACCAGACTTCTCTTCAGCATGACATTGATCCTTCCCTTCAAAGATAAAAAACAAAATAATGTATTGAATCTTAAGCCAATTCTTTACTAAGGACTCTTACCTTCTGATTCAGTAGAGCGAATCTGGACTTTTATTCCATTTTAGTGCATTTTGGTATATTTTGTACATTCCATTTTGTACCTTGGATCTATGAATCTTAATATCCTCATCTGTAATGTATTACTCTAAAGGTGGTTGTAACAAATAAATGGATTACATATTTAAAGAGTCTTACAGGGGTTCCTGGTAGCTTAGTCAGTTAAGCTTCAACCTTCAGCTCAGGGTCATGATCCCAGAGTCCTGGAATCAAGTCCTACAAAGGGCTTCTTGCTCAGCAGGGAGTCTTCTGTCTTTCCCTCAGCCCCTCCCCTCTGCTCATAATTTCTCTCTCTCTCTCTCAAAAAATAAATAAAATCTTAAAAAAAAAAAGGCTTACAGAGAATTTGGAGCTTGGAAGATAGCCCATTATTAATTCCTCTGACTTCCATATATTCTAAAACAGGTCATGGAATTAGGCATGTCACATGCTGGGTGTAAAACAAGAAGATGATCTGCATTTATTTGTTAGTTTGGAGATTACATGGTATAGCTCTGGTTTAAGTACTCCCTAAAGTTTAGTACATTAATACTTGCATAGTTAGAAGATTTCCTGGACTGGAGTTGTGGAGTCCTGGATTCTACTCTCTTATTTAGCATGAGTAATGTGACTGTCTTGCCTTATTTGTAAAAATAAATATCCAAGATAGACCATTTTGATGGTACTTTCTAGAGCTACCATTCTGACACAGAATTTGGGATTCATGTATGTGTTTTTTATACATTTGGGGATAGAGTTCACTCAACTTTTAAATATCAGGAGTTTAAATAGTTAGAAGATATTTATACTCTAATAATTATCAAAGATGAAATGGTTTTACAGATTATTTCTTCTGTGTTTTTCTTTTCCTGAGTGTTTGGTATTTTAGCCAATTTACCTCAATTTTTGTCACCATCATATTGACTTTGTTACTTACTATAAGAAATCCCAGGCAACAGGTCTTTATCCTGTAGCAGAAACTGTGAGCATAGACTAAATATTTACATCTTTATCAAATTGGAAACTAAGGAAAGTGCTATAAAAAGATTGGAAGACTTTGATAAAATACTGTTAATCAAATACTGTTTAGTAAATATTTATTTTATGTTAATGCTATTTATTTAATATTTATTAATAGTATCTTATTAATATCAATATGATAAATAGCATTATGTAATAAGATGGCATTATTTCATAATAATGTGTTAAAATGCTCTTTAACAAAATAAAGTTTTACTCCTGTAATTATAAAATAACATTTAACATATATTAAATATAGTAGTTAATAACACACTACAGAGCTAAATTATGATACTATAAATAAAGGCTGACTTTTGATATAAATATATTTCCTTAGTTTTAGTTCTTCAACAGGGTATATCTGCATTAATAAGTACATGCTGTTTCCTCAATATCTAATAATACCAAGACAAATGTAGTTGAAGTTGAAAAGGAGGAAATAACTTAGCATGCATATAAATAGTAATCATTGTGAGTGTTTGTTCATAATAAATGCAATTCCACCATCCCATCATTCAGTGATTGATATCAGGCACTGGAAGTTTATATTTTAATAGGAAGGAAGAAATGTCTAAGACATTTAGACAAGGCTGAGAGGTATGACCCAAAGACTCAGGTGCAATCACATATCTTAATAACCACTTCTGCATTTTAAAAGGAATTGCTCTAGACTGTTTTCTTTGGAAGGTTCTTGTCTTCTTTCAGGGGCAATATATTTGTGAATGTGTGTGTGCACACATGTGCTCACACGTGCACGTAATATGAAACTTCTGTAACATACTACAGAACAGTAAAAACATTAATGGTACAGAATAGTCCCATTTGCTAGATTGCTTGATTAACAAACATAAAGGATGAGTTTGATATATTGAAAACTCACTCCAAATTCCACCATTCAGAGAAAAATATTTTATTACTTTTATATTTGCCTTCTGAAGATA
>PISX010025006.1:0-12578 GCA_004024625.1 Mellivora capensis
AAGCTGGTGCAACCGCTCTGGAAAACAGCGTGGAGGTTCCTCAAAAAGTTGAAAATAGAACTACCCTATGACCCAGCAATTGCACTACTGGGTATTTACCCTAAAGATACAAACGTAGTGATCCGAAGGGGCACGTGCACCCGAATGTTTATAGCAGCAATGTCTACAATAGCCAAACTATGGAAAGAGCCTTGATGTCTATCAACAGATGAATGGATAAAGAAGATTTGGTATATATACACGATGGAATACTATGCAGCCATCAAAAGAAATGAAATCTTGCCATTTGCAACGATGTGGATGGAACTAGAGGGTATCATGCTTAATGAAATAAGTCAATCAGAGAAAGACAACTATCATATGATATCCCTGATATGAGGAAGTGGAGATGCAACATGGGGGACTGGGGGGGGTAGAAAAAGAAGAAAAGAAACAAGATGGGGTTGGGAGGGAGACAAACCATAAGTGACTCTTAATCTCACAAAACAAACTGAGGGTTGCTGGGGGGAGGGGGTCAGGAAAGGGGGGTGGAGTAATGGACATTGGGGAGGTTATGTGCTATGGTTAGTGCTGTGAAGTGTGTAAACCTGACGATTCACAGACATGTACCCCTGGGGATAAAAATATGTTTATAAAAAATAAAAATTAAAAAAAAAAGAAGTAGAGCCTGGGAGGCAGTGAATGTGCCCCACTGCCTGAGGAAAGATGCAGCAACTAAATATTTTTTTTTACCCATTTAATTAATAAAGTACTTTAAGAAATAATAATATTCTTGGAAAAGTATAAGAAAATGGGCATTTTCATCCATGATTCGTGGAAACATAAGTTAGTAGTCTTTCTTTTTTTATTTTTTAAATATTATTTTAAAAATTCCAGTATAATGTGGCAATATTCATCAAAAGTTATAGAATTTTGCATGCCCTTATTCGTAAAAGAGACGTTTATACTAAGGAAATAATGTATGGGCATCAAGGTCTTATTTCAAGAATTTTTTTTAAAGATTTTATTTATTTGACAGACAGAGATCACAAGTAGGCAGAGAGGCAGGCAGAGAGATAGGGGGAAGCAGAATTTCCACTGAGCAGAGAGCCACCCAGGCGCCCCTCAAGAATATTTTTTTTAGGGATGCCTGGGTGGCTCAGTGGGTTAAAATCTCTGCCTTCAGCTCAGGTCGTGATCCCAGGGTCCTGGGATCCAGCCGTGCATCAGGCTCTCTGCTCAGCAGGGAGCCTGCTTCTTCCTCTCTCTCTGCCTTCTTCTCTGCCTATTTGTGATCTCCGTCTGTCAAATAAATAAAATCTTTAAAAAAAAAGAATATTTTTTAATCTGCTACCTCAGTGTTATTGATTTTGTGTTCCTTCATTTTTTTAGAAAAATCTTTAAAATTTGAGTGTAATTGACACATAATATTACTGCATTAGTTTCACATATACACCATTGTGAAGAATACTTTGAAGTTTTATTTGTAGTGAATAGCAACATGCTAAATATCCAATAATACTCATTAAAAATTATACATCCATACCAATAAAAACCTCACTAAGCAATCATTAAATATGATGTTGGAGAATATTTAATGATGTGGAAAATGTCCATGACAAATAATTAAGTGAAAATATTCTACTATTGTGAAGTATGACTTCAGTATTTTTTTGAAAAAATAAAATGAACATTACACATACATACACATGCACACACTTAGAAGAAACAGAGGCTATGTACCTCAAAAAATAATTATGCTTGAAATGGAGTAGCAACATTGCTGACATTTTTTATCCTTTAATTATGTTTTCAATGTTTTCTAAAATGCATATTATTATTATTAAACAAAATATTTTAAAATCTCAAATATACTTAAAGGCTATATAATTTCAACATTATCTATTTTTTTTTGTTTTTATTTAAATATTAGTTAGTTAACATAAAGTGTAATATTTGTTTTAAGAATAGAATTTGGGGGCGCCTGTGTGGCTCAGTGGGTTAAAGCCTCTGCCTTTGGCTCAGGTCATGATCCCAGGGTCCTGGGATCGAACCCCACATCAGGCTCTCTGCTCAGCGGGGGGCCTGCTTCCTCCTCTCTCTCTCTCTGCCTGCCTCTCTGCCTACTTGTGATCCCTGTCTAATAAATAAATAAAACCTTTAATAAAAAGAATAGAATTTGGTGGGGGTGCCTGGGTGGCTCAGTCGTTAGGCATCTGCCTTCAGCTCAGGTCATGATCCCAGGGTCCTGGGATTGAGCCCCGCATCGGGCTGCCTGCTCAGCGGGGTGCCTGCTTCTCCCTCTCCTGCTCCCCCTGCTTGTGTTCTCTCTCTCTCTCTCGGTCAAATAAATAAATAAAATCTTTAAAAAAAGAATAGAATTTGGTGATTCATCACTTATGTATAACTCCCAATGTTCATCACACAAATAATATGCATCACCCATTTAGTGTGACCGCCCTACACATCCCCTCCAACAACTCTTTTTGTTCTCTATAGTTAAAAATATCAACACTTTCCCCCCTCTTTTTCACATCCCAAATATCCATCGGTTTCATTTCCAAAATTGCACATATGAATAACTTCATATGTTATTTGTCATTCTCTAACTTATTTTGCTTAGCATAAGGTACTCTAACTACATTGACATCCTTGCAAATGGCAACATTTTACTCTTTTGATGGTTAAGTAGTATTCCATTCTCTCTATATATACCACATCTTCTTTATCGATTACTCATTCAATGGACATTTAGCCTCTTTACATAATACATCTATTGTTGATAATGCTGATAAATACGTCAGGGTGCATGGACCTCTTTGAATCAGTATTTTTGTATCATTTTTGTAGGTACCTAGTAGTGCAATTGCCAGGTCACAGGGTAGTACTATTTTTCAATTTTGAGGAACCTCCATATTGTTTTGTAGAGTGGCTGCACCAGGTTGCATTCCCACCAACAGTGTAAGAGGGATCCCCTTTCTTTTTTTTTTTCCAATTTTAAATACAGTTTTATTTAAGACATTGCATTTTCCACTTAACAATACCATGCTTACAATGTAAAGTTTATTTCCTTTCCCTGTGCACATGTTCTATATTCAAGTATCAAGAATGCCCAGTTTGTTTGCTTCAATGTTAAAACTGCCATGGAATTTTTACAAATTTGGGCCCTTCAAATATTTTGTGTTGAACAATGTTAGACCTATTCTCAGGTTGGCTTAATCAACCTCTTTGATGGTGGGCCCAGAGGAGGCAACCCCAGAAGGAAGAACTCCACCACTAGGGAAGCCTCCATGCATTCCTCCTGGCATGCTCCCTGCACTCTGGTACATCTTGGTGATGATGGGGTTGTAGACTTTCTCCAGCTTTTTCTGCTGGTGTTCAAATTCTTCTCCGCAGTCTGCTTCTTACCAAGCCAGTTGATGATTTCATTGCACTTGTCAAGAATCTTCTGTTTGTCTTCATCACTGATCTTACCCTGAAGTTTTTCATCTTTAACAGTTGCTTTCATGTCCAATGCATAATACTCAAGTGAATTCTTGGAAGACACCTTGTCTCACTGTTTTTCTTCCTCAGCTTTGTACTTCTCAGCTTCCTGGACCATGAATGAGCTCAATGTCTTCCTTGCTCAAGCAACACTTATCATTAGTGTTGGTAATCTTGTTCTCTTTTCCTGTGCTCTCATCTATGGCAGAGACATTGAGGATACCATTAGTATCAATATCAAAAGTGGCTTCAATCTGAGGAATACCATGAAGGGTAGGAGGTATGCCTGTCAGCTCAAACTTGCTGAGTAGTTTGTTATCCTTGGTCATGGCATGCTCACCTTCATATACCTGAATAAGCATACCAGGCTGATTGTTGGAGTAGGTAGTGAAGGTTTGTGTCTTGTAGGAATGGTAGTATTATGATTGATGAGAATAGTCATGACTCCTCCAGCAGTTTCAATGCCAAGAGAAAGTGGAGTGACATCTAACAGAAGCAATTCTTGAACATTTTTTATATGTGCCTCCAGAAAGGATGGCTGCCTGGACAACTGCACCATAAGCAACAGCCTCAGCAGGTTTGATGCCCTTATTCAGTTCTTTTCCACTGAAGACATCTTATAGACGTTTCTGAATCTTGGGGATATGGGTAGCACTACCCACCAGGAAAATATCGTGGGTCTGAGACTTATCTAGCTTGACATCCCAAATGGCTTTCTTTACAGGGTCCAGGGTGTTGTAGAACAGGCCAATATTTAATTCTTCAAACCAGGCACAAGTAATAGAGGTATAGAAGTCAATTCCTTTGTATAGAGAATCAATCTCAATGCTGGGCTGCATGCTGGAAGACTTGTATGTTCACAAGCAGTACTGAGACAATGAACTGCCTTCTTGTTTTCACTGATGTCCTTCTTATGTTTGTTTTTAAACTCTGCAGTAAAATGGTTGGCCATTCAGTTGTCAAAGTCTTCTCCATCTAAGTAGGTGTCTCCAGCTGTGGACTTAACCTCAAAGATCGAATCTTCTAGTAAGGATTGACACATCAAATGTGCCACCTCCTAAGTCAAAGATAAGCACAGTCCTTTCAGCTCCAAACTTTTCATCTAAGCCATAAGAAATAGCAGCACCAGTTGGCTCATTGATGATTCAAAATACATTGAGACCAACAATAGTTCCAGCATCATTTTTAGCCTGATGCCGAGAGTCATTGAAGTATGCAGGTACTTGACAACTGCATTGGTAACCATCTTCCCAAGGTAAGCCTCTACTATTTCCTTCATTTTTGTCAAAACCATAGAGGACACCTCCTCTGCATAGAAGCTTTTTTCTCTCCCTTGTATTCTAGTTGAACCTTGGGCCTGCCAACATCATTCACCACCATGAAGGGACAATGCTTCATATCAGACTAGAGAATACCATCATCAAATCTATGTCCAATCAGGAGTTTGGCATCAAAAACTATGTTGGTGGTGTTCAGCACAACTTCATTCTTTGGAGCATCACTGACCAATCGTTTGGTGCTGGTGAAAGCAACATAACTTGGAGTGGTTCTGTTTCCCTGATCATTGGCAATTATCTCCACTTTCCCATACTGGAAGACACCCACTCAAGAGTAGGTGATGACAAGATCAATGCCAACTGCAGGTCCTTTAGACATGGTTGCTTCTGTGTGGGCCTGGCTCAGCTTCAGAAGAAAACAGCTGTCTGGAGATACAGCCCCATGTTTAATGAAACCCAAGGGTTCCCCTTTCTCTTCATTCTCATCAACATCTGTTTACTGTGTTGCTAATTTTACCATCTTGACATCTGTGTGTTGATATCCCACTGAGGTTTTGATTTGTATTTCCACGACGATGAGTGATGTTGAGCATCTTTTCATATGTTTGCTGGCCATCTGGATGTCTTCTTTGGAAAAATGTCCATTCATGTCTTCTGCCTATTTCTTAACTGAATTATGTATTTTGTGGGTGTTGAATTTGATAAGTTCCTTTTTTTTTTAGATTTTATTTATTTATTTGACAGAGAGAGACACAGTGAGAGAGGGAACACAAACAGGGGCAGTGAGAGAGGAAGAAACAGGCTTCCTGTGAAGCAAGGAGCCCAAAGCAGGGCTCCATCCCAGGACTCTGGGATCATGACCTGAGCCAAAGTCAGAGGCTTAACAACTGAGCCACCCAGGTGCCCTGAATTTGGTAAGTTTTTTATAGATATTGGATACTAACCCTTTATCGGATATGTTACTGGCAAATATATTCTCTTTCATAGGTTGACTTTTGGTTATGTTGATTGTTTCCTTCACTGTGCAGAAGCTTTTTATCCTGAAGTCTCAATAGTTTGTGTTTTGTTTGTTTGTTTCCGTTGACTCTGGAAATGTGTCTAATAAGAAGTTGTTATGGCCAAAGTAAAAGAAGTTGCTGCTTCTGTTCTCTTCTAGAATTTTGATGGCTTCTTGTTTCATATTTTGGTCTTTCATTCATTTTGAATTTATTTTTGTTCATGGTCTAGGAAAGTTTTCCAGTTTCACTCTTTTGCATGTGTCTGTCCAGTTTTCCCAACACCATTTGTTAAAGAGACTGTCATTTTTCCATTGGATATTCTTTCCTGCTTTATCAGTGATTAGTTGACCATATAGTGTGAGTCCATTTCTGGGTTTTCTATTCTGTTCCATTGACCTATGTGTCTGTTTTTGTGCCAGTACTATAATGTCTTGATGACTAAATCTTTATAATATAGCTTGAAGTCAGAATTGTGATGCCTCCAGCCTTCCTTTTTTTTTTTTTTCAAGGTTCCTTTGAGTATTTGGGGTCTTTAGTGATTCCATACAAATTTTAGGTTGTTCTAGTTTTGTGAAAAATGCTGGTGGTATTTTGATAAGGATGGTATTAAATGTGTAGATTATTTTGCATAGCATAGATATTTTAACAATATTTGTTCTTCCAGTGCATGAGCGTGGAAGGTTTTTCCATTTCTTTTTGTCCTCTTCAATTTATTTCATAAGTGTTCTGCAGTTTTCAGAATACAGATCTTTTAGCTCTCTAGTTAGGTGTATTCTTAGGTATTTAATGGTTTTTGGTACAATTGTAAATGGGATGAATCCCTTGATTTATCTTTCTGCTCTTTCATTATTGGTCTATAGAATTTCAACAGATTTCTATACATTGTTTGGTATCCAGTGACTTTGTTGATTTCATGTAACAGTCCTAGAAAATTTTGGTAGAGTCTTTCATGTTTTATACATAGATTATCAAGGCATCTTCAAATAGTGAAAATTTGGCTTCTTCCTTGCCAATTTGGGTGTCTTTTATTTCTTTTCATTGTCTGATTGCTGAGGTGAGGACTTACAGTAATAGGTTAAATAACAGTGGTGTCAGTGAATGTCCGTGGGTTGTTCTTGACTGTAGAGGAAAAGCTCTCAATTTTTCCTTTTGAGGTTGATATTAGCTATGGGGCTTTCATATATGGCCTTCATGATGTTGAGGTATGTTCCTTCTACCCCTACTTTGTTGAGGGTTTTTATCAAGAAAATATGTTGTATTTGTTTTGATAGTATTTTTAAAAATATTTTATTTATTTATTTGATAGAGAGAGAGAGAGAGAGAACAAGCAGGCAGAGGAGCAGGCAGAGGGAGATGCAGGCTCCCTGTTTTACAGAGATCCTGATGTGGGGCTTGATCGCAGAACCCTGAGATAATGACCTGAACTGAAGGCAGACACTTAACCAACTGAGCCACCCAGGCTCCCCTTGGTAGTACCTTGTTGAGAATTTTTGTATCCATATTCATAAGGGATATTACCTTGTAATTCTCCTTGTACGGGAATCTTTTTGTGATTTTGTGATTAAGGTCATACTGGCCTTGTAGAATGAGTTTGGAAATTTTCCTCCCATTTCTATTTTTTGGAACAGTTTAAGAAGACTAGGTATTAACTCTTTTTTCAGTGTTTGGCGGAAATCCTCTGGTAAGCCATCTTGCCCAGGACTTTCTTTGTTGGGAGAGTTTGATTATTGATTTAATTTCTCTGCTAGTTATGGGTCTGTTAAAATTGTCTATTTCCTCTTGTTTCAGTTTTGTTGGTTTGTATATTTCTAGGAATTTATCCATTTCTTCCAAATTGCCCAATTTTTGGCATATAAGTTTTCATAATGTTCTCTTAAAATTGTTTATCTGTGGTGTTGGTTGTGGTCTCTCCTCTTTCATTCTTGATTTTACCTATTTGGGTCCTTTCTCTTTTCTTTTTGATAACTATGGCTAGGGGTTTATTAGTTTTATTATTCTTCTTTCAAAGAACCAGCTCCTAGTTTCATTGATCTGTTCTAATCTTTGTTGTTGTTGTTGTTTCTATATGATTTATTTCTGAGCTAATCTTTACTATTTCACCTTTTCTGCTGGTTTAGGCTTTATTTGCTGTTCCTTTACTAGTTCCTTCGGGTGTAAAGTTAGATTGTGTACTTGAGCTTTTCCTACCTCTTGAGGTAGGCCTATATTGCTATGTACTTCACTCTTTAGACAGCTTTTAATGCACCACAAGGTTTTGGACTACCATGTTTTCCTTTTTCTTTGCTTCAATGTACTTTTTAAAATTTCTTCTTGAATTTCCTGGTTAACCCACTCATTCTTTAGTAGGATGTACTTTAACCTCCATGTATTTGTGGTCTTTCCAAGTTTTTTTTTTCCTTGTAGTTGACTTTAAGTTTCATAGCACCGTGGTCAGGAAATATGCATGGTATAATCACAATCTTTTTATACTTGTTGAGAACTGATTTGTGACTCAGTATGTGATCTGGAGAATGTTCCATGTGCATTGTTTTCATTTTGATTTTCTTCTTAGATGATCTGTTCATTGCTGTAAGTGGGATGTTAAAATCCCCTACTATTATTGTGTTTTTAACAATGAGTTTCTTTATGTTTGTTATTAATTAATTTATATATTGGGTGTTCTTACATGGGTGGCATAGACATTTTCAATTGTTACATCTTCTTTTTGGTTAGACCCCTTTATTTTGGTGTAATGCCTTTCTTCATCTCTTTTTTACAATCTTCAATCTAAAATCTAGTTTGTCTGATATAAGTATGGATACTTTGGCTTTCTTTTGATATTCATTAACATGATAAGTAGTTTTTTAGCCCCTAACTTTCAATCTTGAGGTGACTTTAGGTCTAAAATGTGTCTCTTGTAAGCAGCATATTTTTTTAATCCATTTTGATACCTTATGTCCTTTGGTTGGAACATTTAGTCCATTTACATTCAGAGTGATTATCAATAGATATGAATATAGTGCCATTGTATTACTACCTGTAAAGTTCTTGTTTCTGGAGATTCTCTGTTCTTTCTTGTCTTTGCTGCTTTCGTTTTTTTCTTTTACACTCAAGGAACTCCCTTTAATATTACTTGCAGGGTTGGTTTACTCGTCACAAACTTCTTTAGTTTTTGTTTGGGAAACTCTTTATCTCTATTTCCATCCTGAATGAAAGGCTTGGTGAATAAAGTATTCTTGGCTGAATATTTTTCCCATTCAAAACATTGAATATATAATGGCACTCTATTCTGGCCTGACACGTTTCTGTGAAGAGATCTGCTGCTAACCTGCTTCCCTTTAGATTAGGGCTTTCTTTTCCCATGTTGCTTTGAGGAATCTTTCCTTATCTCTGTATTTTTCAAATTTTATTATGATATATCTTGGTGTTAACTGGCTTTTGTTGATTTTCCCTGCCTTCACCCTGTCCATGTCTGAGCCATATGCCACCAAGCAGCACAGTGCTCTTGTGTTTTATTTCAGGCATGCTGCCTGAGTTTCAAAACTCCAAACTTTAGGGACCCATCATGGCTCTGACCTGTGCTAATCCTCTGGGGAAGGGTCTCACCATATTTTGGCTGATGCCAGTTTGTCCCAGACAAATGTGCAGGGACTTGGAGTTTATGGTAAAGTGCACCAAAATGTCAGTATCCAAGTTAGCTGCCCTGAAAGGGTGTCTCTATTAGTATGCTAATGACTGGGGCAGTTGAATGGGCCCACTGTCTCTTTTGTCCCTGAGAGGTAGTGCCACCTCTCCCAAATGCACTTCAAGAAGGGGAACTGTCTCTCCCACTGTGACCCAGGGTATCCACAGACCATCTGTCTGCTCCTGGGTCTCTGAACTCATCCACAGGAATACCTCTAATCCCACCAGGCTCCACTTGATGAGGGCATGAACTTCTGAAACTTTAGACTTTGAGCTTTGCTGCTTGTAAAAGCTTTCAGTAATTAGCCCCTCTCATTTTCCCCATAAATGGTTTTGGGGAAGTGCTTTTTTCTTATACAATGTCCCATGGCCTGCTCTCTCTCTTTCCTGATCTCATGCTCTCCCTCTCTTCTCTCCCTGATCAAGGCTCCCTTCCCTCTGCAGCACCAGTGATTCTTTTCTACCCCAAATCATGTCTCCACATCTCCTATTCCATGAATATGGTCTTTTTTCTCCCTCTAATTTTGCAGTGTGTTTTCTCAGTCTTCAGAATGATTTTCTGGGTGTTCAGAGTGATTTGATATTTAATAGCTGTGTTTGAGGAGGTAAGCATGGGGTCCTCCTACTACTCTGCCATTTGAACTCCTCTCAACATTGTGTATATTTTTATCATCTTAAAAACCACTATATAAAAGATGAAATGAATTAAGTTAAAATAAAATCTCTAAAGTTTATTTTAAATGTGTAATAGTATAGGATGGACTTGCAGATATTAATTACAGAAAAAATATAAAGAAGAGAATGAAAACATCTAACCCGGGACCAAGAGATTACCATTGTTAATATTTAAGCATATATCCATTCATCTGTTGATGGACATCTAGGTTCTAGGGTGGCTGGGTGATGGACACTGGGGAAGGTATGTGCTATGGTGAGTGCTGTGAATTGTGTAAGACCGATGATTCTCAGACCTGTACCCCTGAAACAAATAATACATTATATGTTAATTTAAAAAAGCAAAAATAGTAACAATAAAAATATTTTAACACATACACTTTTATATAGATTAATTTATAGATAAACACTGTCTTTATAATTTTTTTGGTACATGTATACTTATAACCTGCTTTTCTGCTTCACAGTACATCACAAGCACTTTCCTTAAGTGTATTAAAAAGCAATTTTGCTGTCCTCAGTTTTTCATTACATAAATATACTAACATTTATTTAATCAATCCCCCATTATTGAGCCTCTAAGTTGTTGCCATTTTTAAAAAACAATTATGGCAATAATTTGTGGAGACCACCTATGGATTAGTCTTGGACTGCTGTTGGGTCCGTTATCAAAGAAAAGAGACTGAGACAAAGTGAAAGTTATGCAAAGCCTTATTTTATGCCAAGCATTGGAAGTTTGACTGACTGGCCAGTGGAACGAGGCTGAGACAAAGTGAAAGTTATGTAAAGCTTTATTCTATGCCAAGCATTAGAAGTCAGACTGACAGGTCAGGGCCTCCTCAGAAGAAAGCAACCCCCCAACTTGGTCTTACAAGTTAGTTTTATAGGGCACAACCGCAGACCTTTACATATGTGGCTTTGGCTGACTGGTTGTTTCCACCTGTCTGGCCTTGTTTTAGATGTGTTTTAGTAACAGTTACCTGGAACTGATATAAACAAAATGGCCTTGTTTTAGGTGTGTGTTTTAACAACAGTTACCTGGAACTGATATCAGTAACTGCTGAGGCATTTATTAAACAACAAAATGTCTACCTAGGCAACATGGAGTCACTATGGCTAAGTAGGCCCAGGCAGGCCCTAGGGGTTTAACAGGTTTTAACGTGGAATCAGCCCTAATATTCCCCCCTTTTCTTTGGAGATTAGTCAATTCCTTGACTTTTCCTGAACTGCAAGCAAACCAGGCTCCAGTGGGGGCCTTAAGGAAGTTAGTGAAGACAGTAGGGTCTATTATGGTCATCCATTGGGCTGTTTTAGGCCAATGTTTGGGGCTGCTGCTAAGTAGGAATAGGGTTAAAAGTGACCAAGTTGTGAAACCCTTTTGAGTCTTAGTTTTAGTCCACAGTTGGTGGGGTCTACCGGCAGTGGCTTTCATTTCTGGGGGGTGTTCTTGCTTTTGGCTTGTCTGGTGTGACACGTGTGAATCCAGATCCTGATGTTTTTTACTTTTACTGCCGTGAGGGTGGTCAGGATTACAGTGAATGGTCCCTTTCAGCGAGGCTTCAAGTTTTTATTTGGTGGCAGCATATCCAAACCAAGTCTCCGGGTTGGTAAGGATGTGGTTTCACCTCCGTCTCCGTCTCAGGGTAGGCAGTTTGGATCCCTGCGTGGGCTCTTTTTAAGACAGACTTTAGTGCCTGAAGTAACTAGAGTACAGACTGATCAGTCATTTCCGCTAGGCAACCTCTTGTACCCGTGGGCAGAGTGGAGGGGGTCTCTGGAACATTATTTTAAATGGGGTAACCTTTTTTAAGTAGGGTGTACATCGTGCCCTAAGGAGGGCAAAGGGAAGGAGATCTACCCATCCACTGCCAGTTTCCAGAATTAACTTTGTCAAGGTCTCTTTAAGAATCCGGTTTATTTTCTCTAGTTGTCTGGAACTCTGGGGCCAGTAGGCATAATGTAGTTTTCAATTAGTGTCTATGGCCTTGGCCAATGTCTATGAGACTGAACTCACAAATGCAGGGTTGTTGTTTGACCTAATCGCGAGAGGCAACCCAAACCTAGGAATCATTTTTTCTAGTAACTTTTTAGCTACTATATCTGCCATTTCATGTTTGGCGGAAAAAGTCTCTACCCAGCCTGAAAAGGTATCTATAAAAACTAACATATATTTGTGTTCATATTTTCTTCATTTTATCTCTGTAAAATCTACTTCCCAATAAACTCCTGGTTTTCTATATTTTTCTCTTCCCATCCTAGTTTTTTCCACATTTACTGCCTGATATTGAGCACATCTATTAACCATATCCTGAGCCATATGCCTTAATTTAGATACCTGAAACTGCTTGTCCATGAGTTTTTTTTTTTTTAAGTTTGTATGTTTCTAAATGAGTGCTCTGATGTATTTGGCTCACTATTTTTTTTTTTTCTTTCTAGTCTTTGAGGAAGAATTACCTTTCCTGTTTTGGTTTTAGTCCAATCCCCTTTATAGTCTAATTTAGTC
>PISX010025006.1:12678-26943 GCA_004024625.1 Mellivora capensis
TAAATAGTCCCATGTATATGGAGAGTAACAAAGGCATACCTGATCTCCGTATAGATGTGTGGCAGGGCCACTTTCCAGAGCTCCTGCTCAGGAGAAACCATCACAGCCCTCGCATACCTCTTTTCATCGGCCATGTAGTTACTCCCGTCTGTGAACGGAGTCATCTCTGCATCTGGGAGGGGAGTGTCTCTGAGATCAGGCCTTATTCCTGTGACCTGGTTTAGAACCTCTCCACAGTTGTGTGGGTGGGGCGGGGGAATCGATTGATTACCTGTTTCCTGGACTCAGACAGTGCATGCACTCCCTCTTGGAGATCAAAGCCTAAACAAGTGGCTTGTCCCCTGCAAACATGACTCATAGTTCTATTAGCAGCTATTAGCAAATGCTGTGGTCAGTCAGCTCCTCTGGCAGCAACGTGGCTGGATTTAGCACCGCTGGGGACCAGAAAGTCACTTTCGGTTTGTTGAGGAGGAAAGCCTGATACCCCATCACTCAGGCGTTTGTTCTTGTCCAGGTGAGCTGGCCTTGGAACACTTTCTGTAGGTGGACTACTCAAAAGCAAAGAGGGGCTGAGACTCCCTTGTCAAAGGTATGTAGAAAAATGTATCCTTGAGAGTTAAGACGGTATACACAGTTCTTTTGGGGCCCAGGAGGGAGAGTAAGATATAGGGGTTAGGCACGTCAGGTGGATATCTTCAACCCATTTGTTGATTTCTCACAAGTCCTGAATGGGTCGGTACTCCCCAGTTTCAGCCTTTTTGACAGGAAGCAAAAGTGTGTTCCATGGAGACTTGCAAGAAACTAGGATCCTGTCTCCTTGGAGGCAGTTCATGTGTTTTTTTTGGATCCCCTCCTTTGCTTCCCAGTGGAGGGAGTACTGCCGGACTCAGCTGTAGCCACTGTTTTTAACTATACCACAACTGGAGGCGGTCCCTTGGCCAGACCAGGAGGCTTCCCTTCTGCCCAGACTTCAGGAAATTCGACTTGTAGGGTTTGGAGAAGGCTTCCCTCCCCTGTCTCCTCTGGTTTTGAGACTGGCTAGTAAAGAAGGTGTTCATCTACTGCTGCCACAAGTATCTGCATAGTGGGTTGTCCCAAAGTCACAGTCATGTCTCCTTCAGAGAACTGAATGCCTGCCCGCAGCTTGTGGAGGAGATCTCTTCCCATCAGGTTATACGGGGAATTAGGGAGGACTAAGAATTGATGTTTGACTATTCCTGAGGCCAAATTTAAAGTCCTTTCTGTTGTCCATTTATGTCTTTCTGTGCCATTTGCCCCTTGTACCCAGACTTCCTCTCCAGATAGTTTTCCCATAGGTTCTAGTAATGATGAAAATTGGGCTCCTGTGTCCATCAAAAAATCAATTGATTTCCCCTCCACCTCAATTTTTACCTGAGGTTTGGGGAAGGGCTCCAAACCATGGCCTCTTCAGTCTCTGGTGGCCAGCATTGCCATCTTCTTTTTGGGGCACTCCTTGGCCCAGTATCCTCTTTCCTTGAAGTAAGCACACTGATCTGAAGTTAAGGCTCCCCATCAGCTTTCCCTGTACTTAGGCTTTTCTTTACATTGACCATCTCCTACCTGCCTTTTCCCTTTTCATTGACCTCTTTCTCTTTGTCTCCCCCCGCCTCATGTAATGCCAAAACTTTAACCATTTTTCTAGTCTCTTTTTCATTTTTTTGTCTCTGTTGTTAAACACCTTTTCTGTTATTCCCACTAACTCAGTCAAATTCTTCCCTTCAAATCCTTCAATTTTCTGAAGTTTTCTCCTTATATCTGGGGCTGACTGACTGGCAAAGATTTATTGCACTCTGATTTTCAGGCACCTCAGGGTCGATCGGGCTATACATTTTATAGGCTTCCATAAGCCTTTCTAGAAAAGCCCCCGGAGACTCATCTTTACCTTGAGTCACTGCACTAATTTTAAATAAATTTATGGGTCTCCTCACAGCCACATGGAGGCCTCCCAGTAGAGTCTGGCAGTAGAAACTTTGGCTCTCCTTACCTTCATCAGAGTATGGATTCCAGTCGGGGGGTTCCTTTGGGCAATAATCTTCCATTCGCTGGGGATCAAGGTCCCATGTTACTAGTTCTGGAAATTCTTACCCATTTTAGTTTAATAGATTAAATACCTGTATTTTGTCCTGAAAGTTCTTCATATGAATCTCCTTTAAGAAAAAACTCATTTTACAAGAGAATTAAAACAATTATAAGTGACAAAAACTCAGAATAGATATGGTTTTACAATTTAACTGGCAAGAAAATCAGGTTACTTCTGTGACACATAACATTTTAATAATTACAATATCAAGTGATGACCTTATCAAAAGGTTAAAACTTTAGTAAATGTATATAACTTCTATAATAGTTATAGCATTTACCCAAATGTAACCCAAGGTTTATCATTGGCCCAGCAGTACTTTCTGAGTAACTTAGCATACCAAGGAAGAGCCTTATGAGTCAAAGAGATCTCATTTACAATTTAAATCTTGTTGATAATTGTTAAAATTTAAGTTTTAAAGCACATGCTTAAATAGGATTACAGATGAAACAAAATTTGCCTGCCTCTGGGCAGGCAAAGAGAAAAACATTTATATTCTCTTCTTAACAGCAGATCAAGTAATCTAAGAAAACTTTGTCTTTTTGAACAGAGAGAATGCAGATTTTTTTATACCAGTGTTTTTTAGTTTACATAGTAGTCAACATTTACTTGAGTGGATCACCAATATAGATTTGCCATGACACAGGGCTTTAGTCTTCCTTTTTAAAATACTATGCTTCATTTGAAAAGAAACACTTTACAGGAAAAGATTTATTAGTCTTTTTTTCCTTCTTGTGAATACATCCATAAAAACTGATCTAATATGGTTAAATTTCCAACATATTTAATTGTTCTCTTTCAAACCTATAAATCAAGACAAATAAAGGTCACTTTTCCCAAGCCTTCTATGACTTACTAAATACCCTCAAGTTTATTTCCTTTCATGTTCCCGTGCAACCAGATATTTTTATTTTAAGACACAACTACTTAATCTTTTTGTGTGTGTGCACAGTTTTTCTAAACTTACTATCAGTTATCAGTCAACTGCCTTTCCTCTGGTTTTTTAGCCAACATTAAAACTTTTAATAAAAACCTTAATGGTGGTTTTTTTTTGGTAGTCTAGAATACATGGAGTCATTTCATGTGATCTATCATTCTGATGTGCTACATTGTAAAATTCATTTTAATCTTAGTCCGTCCTGACTATACCTAAAATTTCTTTTTTGAAGATTTTTCCTCACAAACCTTTTACAACTTTCTTGCATTTATGTTTTGTCCCAAGCCTTTTTTTCCAAATAATTATCTCATTTAGGACAAAATTACCTTTTATCTTTAACAAAATGTATTTCCAGTTCTTATTATTTTTTTGGTATCTCCTACTTTTTTTCTTAAGATTTTTTATTTATTCATTTGACAGACAGAGACCACAAGCAGGCGGAGAGGCAGGCAGAGAGAGAGGAGAAGGCAGGCTCCCTGATGAGCAGAGAGCCTGATGTGGGGCTCAATCCCAGGACCCTGGGACCATGACCTGAGCCGAAAGCAGAGGCTTTAACCCACTGAGCCACCCAGGGGCCCCTTGTATCTCCTACTTTTTACATATAGGGCTGTTTTTCTTAATTTCATCAGTCTTAGTTACAGTTAGCAGAATTTTTTTTTATTTTTAGAAACATTTTAGTCTCTAGTGATGGCTAAGTATTAACCAATTGTGAACAGTTACAACAGAATTCTGTAGATGGCAAATTTATGATTCAGTTAAGTACAAAACATGTTTATCAACAGATTAAATTTTTTTTCAATAAGAAGTCAAAAGCACAAATCTGGTTCCAGTAATTAATGCTTTAATATTTTATCCTATTTGGTTAAGACCTAGATGTCCAACAGATTTAATTCCATTTGTCATCCAAGCAAACCTTTAAAGTTTCAGGTTACCAAAGACTTTGAAACCTACTTTAACAATTACCCATTAAAACTTTGAGACAGACAATTAATCATCAGTTCAGTTATTTATTTGCTAACAGATTTTAACAAATAACATGAGCTTATTTGACCTTCAGTAAACTTTGATTGAAGTTTCACATTTACTGCTGTATCTTTAAAGACATGTCTATCTTAATTAAACCAACAAACTTAACTTAGTTTAAATACTGATTTATGTTCCACCTGGGCCCACTCCATTTTGAATGCTTACCTGAGACACGGGTGGGAAGATCTGGAGTGGGGGGGTGTTAGGTCCAGGGGCTGCACTTTTTGTTTCTTGACAGTGAAGAGAGAAGGAGCTATGGTGCAGGAAGCACTGAGGATGGTCTAGAGGCCAGTTATGCAGGCCAAACCCAAGCTGATGCAGAAACAGAAGGGGGAGACAGAAGAACAAAGTGCTGCCAAAAGGCTCCACCAGCAAGGGGAGGGCCTAGGCAGTTCAGGTCGGGTCAGAGAAGGCAAGGAACTTCCCCAAAACAAAGGGAGTTTTGGCAGTTGCTTGGGAATATTCCTTAAAGCTTCTGTCTTGAGTTAGACTAACCACAGTTGGCTCTAGTTATAGCCATTAACACAAGAAATGAGCAAGGGAGAAGTCTTACATCTATTAGGAGGAACGGAGAGATGAAAGTCAGAGTCCCCTTACTCTCTGTTTGCCCCATTTATTCAAACACAACAAACAACACAATAGACAACAAAAAGACAAGACTAAGACAACCACAGACCCAGCGGCTCTTACCCAGAACCTGCCGCTGGTGGGGATTTTCTCAGTCCCCTACAAACATTTGCTGGTGGGGATTTTCTAGGTCTCTTAGAAATGAGCAACAGAACAGACAACAAAAAGACAAGACAAAGACAACTGTAGACCCAGCGGCTGGTGGGGATTTTCTCGGTCCCCTGCAACCACCTGCTGGTGGGGATTTTCTGGGTCCCCTGACCGCCTAGGGTGACTCGAACCCTTGATGATCTTCCAGAAGAGGGATGGGGCATCCCCACATCCACTCCAGCCCTGGGGAGCATGGCTGCGTCCAGCTTCTCCCCGGTGGGGCACACCCTGGAGCTCCACGATCAGACAGACAGACCAGATCTCACAATAAAATATGGATATCTCACCTCCGGAGGCTTTTCCCAGAAATTCTGATGCTGGCTCAGTTCTCGTCATTTGATCCTGGACGAACCCCCATATGTTGGGTCTGTTATCAAAGAAACGAGACTGAGACAAAGTGAAAGTTATGCAAAGCCTTATTTTATGCCAAGCATTGGAACTTTGACTGACTGACCAGGGGAACGAGGCTGAGACAAAGTGAAAGTTATGTAAAGCTTTATTCTATGCCAAGCATTAGAAGTCAGACTGACCGGTCAGGGCTGCCTCTGAAGAGAGCGACCCCCCCCCCTTGGTCTTATAGGTTAGTTTTATAGGGCACAACTGCAGACCTTTTTCATATGTGGCTTTGGCTGATTGGATGTTTCCACCTGTCTGGCCTTGTTTTAGATGTGTTTTAGTAACAGTTACCTGGAACTGATATAAACAAAATGGCCTTGTTTTAGGTGTGTGTTTTAACAACAGTTACCTGGAACTGATATCAGTAACTGCTGAGGCATTTATTAAACAACAAAATGTCTACCTAGGCAACATAGAGTCACTATGGCTAAGTAGACCCAGTTAGGCCCTAGGGGTTTAACAGGTTTTAACGTGGAATCGGCCTTAATACTGCATTTCTGATTTTCTTTTTCCTTAGGATAATTTCCTAGGTCTAGAATTATTTGCTTTAAAGTAACTAGTAAACTTTGACAAATTACCTTCTAGAAAAGTTGTAATAATGAACACTTTGTCTTTAATTACATGGAACTTGATATTTATGTACACTTGTAAACCTTGAAAATTATCATGTTTTATTTCCTTTGACAAGGTAAATAGTGAAGTTCAACCATTTTTTTCTATAATTTTCTTTGGTAATATGCCCATTCATGCCTTTCATCCTCTGATTTATTTGTATTAACATTATTTTTATTGACTGATAAAAACTTATTTTATACTGAGAATATATATGAGGCAAGACTAGTATTAAGGACACTCAGAAGAAAATTAGATGAAATTGCTAGACACTAAACCAAGGGAGTAAATATCTTGTAGTAAATAACCCACTACACATTTTAAATTTCTGTATTTCTGTTCTATAGTATCTCCACTTCTTCAGCTAAGATTAAAGTATTACATGGTGATGATAAGCATTCATTTTTACTGTATATTGTTTTATAACCTACTTTTTGATTGGGGTATTTGTACCTTATCTATATTGATTTTTCCAGATATTTTTGTAGTCTATTTCTTATCTAATCCAATAATGCTATCACTTCTCAGTCTTTTGGATAAGATCAAGTGTAATCCAATAATTCTACATACAGAAAAGGACATGCAGAGTTCTTCTAAGTACTCTCAGCATCAAAAACCAGAGGGATCATGTTGATCCAGATGGGAACATTGAAATGCTCATTGAGTGGAATGCTTATCATAGTAACATCAAGGATCCAAAAGATGAAAGTAGGTTTATAAGATGGGAATTGTGAGAAACAACTGCTCTGGATTATGGGTTAATCTTACTACATAAAGCCATTTCTCTTACCTTTCATGATAATAACCATGTCTACTTATTAAGGGATGGTGATGAGTGAGAACTGAAAAGAGAGATACATTTGTAATGAAATGTTCATATAAAATTTATGAAAACTTAAACCTTTGAGCTGAGTAGATACATTGCACTTGTTAATTCTCTGCTATTTAGGGGGCATCTGTGTGGCTCAGTGGGTTAGGCCTCTGCCTTCATCTCAGGTCATGATCTCAGGGTCCTGGGATCGAGCCACCCGTCAGGCTCTCTGCTCAGCGGGGAGCCTGCTTCCTCCCTCTCTCTCTGCCTGCCTCTCTGCCTGCTTCTGATCTCTGTGTGTCAAAAATTAAAAAAAAAATTAAGAAAAGCAAAACTTAAATCATTTAAAAAAAATTCTCTGCTATTTAGAATTAACTTAATAAAATCTCCTAAGATTTTGCAAGCTGGAAAACTGAGGTTTCATGAAGTTATGCCAGCATTCTCAAGAAAGCCATGGCTATTGCAGGGGTTTGGGGTATTGGATTGTTTCATGTATGTTTCCAAGCTTCCACTGACTCCCACTATGGGCCTAGAAAAAAATCTGTTATTTTTTTGTATTATTATGTTATGTTAGTCACAATATAGTACACCATTAGTTGTTGATGTAGTGTTCCATGATTCATGTTTTTTGTGTATATCACCCAGTGTTCCATGCAATCCATGCCTCCTTAATACCCATCACCATGCTCAACCATCCCCTACCCCCTTCTTTAAGTGAGCATTAGAAAGGATTCTTTCTACCAGAATCATTTCAGAATATGTTTATAGGTAAAGCTTAGATAGAGTAAGCAATCTGAACTGCAATCTAAGAGTGTTATTTGTTACTTACCTTTTTACAAATAATAAATAGCAAGGCAACTCTATTTACCTTCCAGTTTTAATGACTGAATGACTGATAACATAAAGGTACCAAAAAAAAAAACCCTCTTATCTGATAAGAACCTTTATTTACTGTAGTAAGAACTAGTGGAGGACCAGTGTAGATTATCAAGTTAGCAACAACTCAGAGAAGGGTACCAGCTATGCATAGAATATCACTGTAAAAACTTTATTAGGAACATAACTAAAAACATTTGCTAAGTGAATGTGTTTTTAAATAGGTCAATCTGTAACTAGAACAATTGTGATATTTTGAGGGAACTCAGTCTGAAAAGCAAACACACTCTATGCTGGAATTGAAAAAAAAAAAAAGCATAGTGACAGGAAAATGATGCATGTGGAAATACTAAATGTAATACTGCCATATCCTTTAGTTTCCATTTTGGCCTTTATTAGAAACCTGCAGATTGTATTATTTAACATGCTGAGCAGTTATAAATGTGTAACTCTCTCATGCTCCATAACTGAATTCAGTTCTAACTGGCACTATGATTGCTCAGGATAAGATAGTAGAGACAGGGTGAAACAAATACAAGAGGGAAAGGAAATGTGGTTGACACTTAACATGGGTTTGAACTGTATGGGTTCACTTACATATTGACTTTTTTTTCCCAATAAATACAGTGAAGTACTATAAATGTATTTTCTCTTCCTTATGATTTCATTAGCATTTTCTTTTTTATGGCTACTTTTTATAAGAATATAGTTTATATACATACAACATACAAAATATGTGCTAATCAACTTTTTGTTATTGATAAGGCTTCTGATCATAGTAACAGTGGGCTGTTAGTAGTTGAGGTTTAGGGGATTCAATAGTTATTACCAGCTTTTTGAGTGTGCAGGAGGTCAGGACTCATAACCACTGCATTGTTCAGGGCCAATTGTACCTACTAAAGAGACTTTCAATCCCAACCATTTTTTAAAGATTTTATTTATTTATTTGAGAAAGAGAGAGAACAGAGGAAGAGTGAGAGGGAGAGGTAGACTCCTCATGGAGTGGAAAGTCTGATAGGGGGCTCAATCCCAGGACTCTGGGATCATTACCTGAGCCAAAGGCAGATGCTTAAATGAGCCACCCAGGTGCCCCCCAACAATTTTTCACTTTAAAATATTTCAGTCAACAAGAAGCCACATTTTTTTAAAAAATTGATTTTTAGTTTCAAATTTCTACAAAAGTAAATACATAGTTTCCTTCCAGGGACAAACTTACAAGTAAGCAGATACTGCAACTCTCTAAAGAGTATGATATCAAAGGTGGAAAAGTATTTTCTTCCTCTAGGGGTTTCTCAACCTGTTTTCCTATTTGATATGAAATTGAAACTTTAGGATATTTTTGACTAAGAATGTAAGAGAAATACCTCTAAAGTTAACTTTTTAAAGGAAAGATTTAGCTAATAGTTCCTCAATTTCTTCATTTCACAAATGGAAGAACTAAATCCCAGAGACCAAAACTGAATTCTCATATGTTTCACCAAATGGACACCTTACACGAAGACAACAAATGCTATAGAAAGTTCTAGCCAGTCTAAAGGACGCAACACAAATTAACAATATAAGAGCTCCCACAGATTTATCTGATTAGTCAGTTTTTACATTAAAGGAGAAAAAAATTTATTCTTAAAGGACAAAAAGAAGGACAAACAAAAGAAAACAAAAGAGCCAAGTATTGAGGAAATTGATTGGAATGTAAACTGGGAGACACAAATTGCAGTCTCAGAAGAAGGGTGTAGTGACAAGGGAATAAGATGTAAGACACAAATCAGAGAAAGAGAACTGAAACAATGATGATCAGCTTGACAATGTTGTCTACACTACTGATTCAAAAATAGAGAAGAAGGAGCTAAATGTGTAATCATTTTCCTCTAGTAAGAAAATAATCTTGATGCTAATTTAAAGATGTAGACTGTGTATATTTGTGGTGGAAGTGGTGAAAGAACACCAAAACTTTCTCAAGACTCATTTTGTCACTTAAACTTTATCTTACTTAAGCTGTAGCAAATATTATCAGTAACTACAGCCTCTGCATATAACCTGCCCAAATACTATTATCTCCACTATTTCCACTCTCCACATGAGAACAACTGCCTTTCCTCTCTTCCTTTACTCCCTTTCTTTCATTTCTTCCTCCTTCTTTCATTCTCTTTCCTTTTGTTCCTTCTTTCTTTTCCTATCAGAAATAAAATGGATTCTTTGTATTTTGGGGAGCAACATGGCATAGTGGTTTGGGATAAGACAAAACTGAGCTTGTGTCCCAGCTATGTCAGTAGCCCTGTGCCTTTACACAAATGACTTGACCCCTCTGCTCAACAGTATTTTTAGCTAAAGCATTGGTAATAATATTTTTGCTTTAAAATGTAGAGGCAGAAAGAGTAATCATTTGCCAAGAAAAATAAGGCACCAAAGTACAAATTGTGCTTATGTTTCCATTTTGGGTAGTGTGGATCCCTTTAACAGTTCTTTGAATTTATACATGTGGATGAGATTGATTATACCAGAAATATATTCTGTATAGGAATAATCTCTATATCTTTGGCAAAGTTTATGTGCTTCTGCAATTTCCAAAATATAATTAAATTTACCCTTTGTTCTTGAACAAATTAAGAGCTCTTGTGCAGTGAAATGGTACAAATGCTCATTTTATTTATATTAGTATTTCCAGAGAATCTCAGGACTACCTGTTTATGATTCCAGTAATGTAAATGAATATTGTTTTGCTATCATTCCATCAGCTGTGAAACTACAGAATTTTACCATCCTAAAGGGGCTTATCTCAATAAAGAATAAAGAAAATTTTTGTCATTTGTACATCCTATTATCATTTACTCAAAATTTGGCACGAGAATAATGTTTTATTTTTATTCATTTGTTTTGGAAGAAATATGAAGTTTAGAACATATTTTCTAGTAAAATGATGATTGGCACTTTTTTGGGGGGGATTGTCTACATTTTACTTGCTGCTCAGGGTTAATTTAAGTAGCTAGTTACCAGTATAAAATGCTACGTGATAAAATACTTCACTCAATAAGTATAGATGTCATTTTAGTGGGTATATATATATATTTTTTTTTAATAGTAAAAGAAAGAAATTGCTCAAACAACTAGAAGTCCAGAGACAGCAGTCTTCAGGGTTGATGTAATTCAGAAGTTCTAGCTCCACATTTCTATGATTCCCTTATCTCTACTCTCATCCGGGTAGTAATGGCTATATTCTCAGATTAATATTGAAATGGCTAGGGCAGTTCTAGGTTTTATATCCAGTTAAGATAATGTTCAGAAAGAGGGGTGCTTGGGTGGCTCAGTTGGTTAAAGCCTCTGCCTTCGGCTTGGGTTGTGGTCTCAGGGTCCTGGGATTGAGCCCTGCATCTGACTCTCTGCTCAGCATGGAGCCTGCTTCTCCATCTCTCTCTGCCTTCCTCTCTGTCTACTTGTGATCTCTCTCTCTGTAAAACAAATAAATAAAATATTTTTTTAAAAAGATAATGTTCAGAAAGAAAGTGGTATATCTACTTCTTGGGTTGTTTTATTTTTCAGTTTTTTTTTAAAGAGATCCAAGGTAACAAAGATATCTCATGACCTCAATCAAAAGCAGCAAGCAGATGTTGGTAAATTAAATCTTTTATAAAAAGAGAACTTTGCCATCTATTATTGCTTCCACATAGAGGAAACCTATGATCCACTTTTATATACTGCTTAATATATTTTAAGGCAAATGATTTCTTCTTTATACCTAAACACTATCTAGATTTCTTTTAAGACTATATTTTCCTCATCTGCTTTTCTGACAAAGTGTCCTTGTAGTGAATTATAATATTCTCAAAGAAAATATGATTGTGTATATGCAAAGCTGGACAATTGATTAAAAATGGGAAGAAAACAACAGAAATTATTTGACTGATACCATGTAAACAGATGATTTTCAACATTCATATATTTCTTTTCTTAGTGAAAAGACTAGAGTCCTTTTGCATTTTTCATAATTTCTCTCCATTTATCTAGGCAGCATGCTTTTGTGTAGAGCAAATAGCCAGATAAACATGTTAGAATCTTCATGCTGCCACTTACTACCAGTGTGACATTGAATAAGTTTCCTTACTTTATGAGCTTCAGTTTATTCACCTATAAAATTGACATAATAATTCTTCACTTGTACTTTTTATTAGCATTAACTAAATATTTCTTTCCTTTATCTTTCAAATATTTCTTTGGCCTTTCCACTTTTTCTCAACTAAGCCTTAAAAATGGTACTGGTAACTAAAATAATATCTCCCAGTAACATAGGTACTTAAGAATGTATATCACCAGCCTTTCAAAGGAATCCTTAACCATTCTCTTTTCTGTTTCTGTTTGACTTCTCCATATTACATTGAAAGACAATCTATTAGCCAGACCCGTTAAACCAGAAGTTGCTAGTTTTCTCATTTTCTTTATATGTTTGAAAAATATACTCTTTTTTACTGTTTGTTATTTGACTGGTACAAAATACATGTATCAGTTTAGATTTCCAGGTTCTTCTCAATACAATTTAATTTCTTTTTAATCTACTCCATAATAATTGGGCTAATTTTTACTTTGCCATTCTTGTTTTCTCTCCAGGTCTTTGATGAAACAAGACACCATTTTGCCTTTTTTTTTTTTACAATGAGGATAGAAATTGTTGTTGATAAACTGTATTAATTATTCTGACCCAAATTTCATAAATTAGAGTAATTAAGGCAGAGAGCCAATAGATTTTACTTCTGTGCAGAACATGTCCTTTTGTTTAGAATTGGTTCAAAAGAAAATTTGAAATTAATTTTCAGTGGATAAACTAAGGTAAATTATACATGTCAAGGTAACATTGATGTTAAGAAATGCACAATTTTTAGTGACTAGAAGTAGTGGATTATAGATCATTTCAGGAATACTATAATGAAGCTTCAATGTATTAGAAGAGTATTATTAGCATAGTGATTTTGGAAGATTAACATTCTGCTAAATTGTCTCAAAGATTTCAGATAACTCTTCTAATTTTAAGGGAAATTATTAACCAAATTTATGCCTCTTCTGAAAAACATGTATTAATACACCAGACAAGATAAATACAATTTAATAAATAATCATTATGTTACAAAGGAGTTATTTCTTATTAGAACCTGATATAATGATTAATGGAGCATTTCAATGTGATATAATGAGAATGATCAACAGCACTGATCATTCATGATATCATTAATTATACCAAAATTTTAAAAGAGAGACATTAAAATCATCAGGAACACCCATTTAGAGTTTACGGGAATAAAGCCTGAATTAGTTCCCATGCTCTGGCAGAGAAAGAGACAGAAGCTGCTTGCACAAGTTGTTCAGTAGAATCCTAAAATGTCCTTTATCCATTTCAAGTTTATCTTTGTGTACGGTGTAAGAGAATGGTCGAGTTTCATCCTTCTACAAATAGCTGTTCAATTTTCCCAGCACCATTTATTGAAGAGACTGTCTTTTTTCCTATGTATATATTTCCTACTTTGTCAAAAATTATTTGACCATAGAGTTGAGGGTCCATATCTGGGCTCTCTACTCTGTTCCTTTGGTCTATGTGTCTGTTTTGATGCCAGTACCATGCTGTCTTGGTGATCACAGCTTTGTAGTAAAGCTTGAAATCAGGTAATGAGATGCCACCAGTTTTATTTTTGTTTTTCAACATTTCCTTAGCAATTAAGGGTCTCTTCTGATTCCATATAAATTTTAGGATTATTTGCTCCAGCTCTTTGAAAAATACCAGTGGAATTTTGATGGGAATGACATTAAAAGTATAGATTGCTCTAGGTAGTATAGACATTTTAAAATGTTTATTCTTCCGATCCAAGAACATGGAATGGTCTTCCATCTTTTTATGTCTTCTATTTCTTTCATGAGTGTTCTCTAGTTCCTCGAGTACAGATCCTTTACCACTTTCGTTAGGTTTATTCCCACTTATCTTATGGTTCTTGGTCCTATAGTAAATGGAATCGATTCTCTAATTTCCCTTTCTGTATTTTCATTGTTAGTGTATAAGAAAGCCACTGATTTCTGTACATTGACTTTGTATCCTGCCACGTTACTGAATTGCTGTATGAGTTCTAGTAGTTTGGGGGTGGAGTCTTTTGGGTTTTCCATATAAAGTGTCATGTCATCTGCGAAGAGAGAGAGTTTGACTTCTTCCTTGCCAATTTGGATACCTTTTATTTCTCTTTGTTGTCTGATTGCTGTTGCTAGGACTTCTAATACTATGTTGAACAAGCGTGGTGAGAGTGGGCATCCTTGTCGTGTTCCTGATCTCAACGGGAAGGCTATGAGCTTCTTCCCATTGAGGATGATGTTTCCTGTGGGTCTTTCATAAGTAGAATTTATGAAGTTCAGGAATGTTCCCTCTATCCCTATACTTTGAAGCATTTTAATAAGGTACGGATGCTGGATTTTGTCAAATGCTTTTTCTGCATCCATTGAGAGGACCATGTGGTTCTTCTCTCTTCTCTTATTGATTTGTTCTATCACATTGTTTGATTTGTGAATGTTGAACCACCCTTGTAAGCCAGGGATGAATCCCACCTGGTCATGGTGGATGATCTTTTTAATGTGCTGTTGGATCCTGTTTGCTAGGATCTTGATGAGAATCTTAGCATCCATATTCATCAGTGATATTGGTCTGAAATTCTCCTTTTTGGTGTGGTCTTTGCCTGGTTTGGGGATCAGGGTAATGCTGGCTTC
>PISX010025007.1:0-26843 GCA_004024625.1 Mellivora capensis
CCCCCCCCCGAAAGAGACAGTGACAAATGATATATTAGTTTTCTATTGCTGCATAATAATTAAAACAAATTTAGTGAATTTTAAAAAACCCAGTTGATTAGCTCACAGTGTTCCATAGGTTTGTAATCTGGGCAGGCTCTACTGGGTTCTATGCTTGGGGGTCTTACAAGGCTGAAGTTAAAGTATTTTCTAGCCAGGGCTCTTTTCTGTAGGCTCTGGGAAAGAATTTGCTTCCAAGATCCCTCAGATTTCTGGCCAATTTTTGTTCCTTGTGGTTATAGAACCAAGGTCCCTGTTTCCGTGCTGGTTGTCAGTGGAGGGTTGCTATGCTCCCATAGGCTGCTCTTCCTATGGCTTCCTTCCCAGGCTGCTCTTGGGCATATGGCTCCTTTCATCTTCAAATCCAGAAATGGTGCATCAATTCTTTCTTGTGCTTCAAGTCTCTCTGTCTTCCCCCTCTGTCACCAGCCCAAAAATGTTGTTTGCTTTTAAGGACTCATGGAACCAGATCATGCCCACCCAGATAATCTCCCTATCTTAAGGTCAACTGTGCCATATAACATAATATAATCATGGGAGTGCTATCTCAGAACACTCACAGCTTCCAGGGTTTAGGGAAGGATGTATATATAATCCTGCCTTCCACAAATGGGTATCTAGGAGACTTTCAGGATGGGAGGAAGTCAGGAGAATTCAGCACACTACAAATTATTCTAAAAATGAGGCCAATTCAGTCTGCAAAAAAGAAAGGGTAATAGGTTTTACATTTTTCAATAGCTGCATATAGAAGTAATGGTACACATATATTCACTCCACGAAAAAGTTTAGGTACCCATTATGTACCAGAGTGTACATCAGATATTGGAAAGGTAAAGATGAATAAGACCCACTCCTGTTCACACAGAGCTCACAACTTGGTGTCCAGAGAGTAGAAGATGACATGAAAACCTCTAAGATGGTCTGATGGTCTTCTCTAGGATGGTCCTTTGTTGCTTCTCTCTATGATGAGATTATATATGATAACCATCAAATCTTCCTCCTGTGATGTCCATCTTTGTAAGACCTTCTATGATGCCCCTTTTTATGATGTCCTTCTTTGTGATGAACCTGTTTATGATGCAATCAGTTTATGATGCCTCTCTCTGTCCTGTCCCTCCCTATGGTGGTCCTCTTCCTTATGCCTGTCTCTATGAAGCCATCAGCTAACATGCCTGTTTTTAAGAACTCTACTCTGAGAAGCCACACTTTTTTAAAAAAGATTTTATTTATTTGAGGGAGAGCATGAGAGAGAGAGAGAGAGAGCAAGCAAGCATGAATGGGAGCAGAGGCAGAGGGAGAAGCCGGCCCCCTGCTGAGCAGGGAGCCTGACACAGGGCTCAATCCCGGGACTCCATCCAGGATCCTGGGATCATGACCCGAGCCGAAGGCAGACGCTTAACTGACTGAGCTACCCAGGCACCCCAAAAGCCACTCTTTTTTAAAAATTATTTTTATTGTGGTAAAATATTCATAACATAAAATTTACCCCTTAAATCATTTTAAAGTGTATAATTTAGTGGCACTAAGTACATTCACATCATTGTATAACCGTCACCACTATTTCTGGAAGTTTTTCATCCTCCCAAATTGAAATCCATTAAACAGTAACTCTCCATTTCCCCCTTCCTCCCTGTCCCCCAAGGTGCTGGTAACCTCTATTCTCCTTTCTATTTTTTTCATTTTATTCTAAAAATTTATTATGCTTCTCTTAGCTTTCTCTGCTTCCCAGCTTTATTGAGGTACAGTTGACAAATAAAATTGTACATATTTAAAGTATAAAACACAATGATTTTTTATATGTATACATTGTGAAATGATTATCATGCTCAAGTCAACTGACACACGCATCACCTCATATCGTGATCTTTTGTGTGTGTGGTGAGAATATTTAAGATTCACTCTCTCAGCAAATTTTAAGTATAATACAATAGTATTAGCCATAGTCACCATACTGTAATTTAGATCCTCAGAACTTACTATCTTACAACCAAAAGTATGTACTCCTTGACCAACATCTCTCCATTTCCCCCACCCCCATCTCCTGGCAACCATTGTTCTACTCTGCTTCTGCTGAGTTTGACTGTTAGAGTCCACATACAAGTGATACCATGAAGTATTTTCTTTCTCTGTCTGGCTTATTTCACTTAGAATAATATCCTCCAGGTTCATCCATCTTGTGAATTGTAGGATTTCCTTTTTTTATGGCTGAAAAATATTCCATTATCCTTATCTATCCATCTGTCTCTCTGTTTCTCTCTCTCAATAGCTCTTTATCCACACATCAACAGGCACTTAGGCTGCATCCATATCTTGGCTGTTGTGAATAATGCAGCAATGAACAAGGGAGTGCAGATATCTCCTTGAGATACTGTTTTCATTTCCTTTGGATATATATCGAAAAGTGGAATTACTGGATCATATGGTACTTGTATTTTTAATTCTTTGAGAAAAAAATTACCATATTATTTTCCATAATGGCTGTACCAATTTACATTCTCACCAACAGTAAACAGAGATTCTCTTTTTTCCACACCCTCACCAATATTGGTTATCTCTTATCTTTTTAATAACAGCCATTCTCACAGGTGTGAGGTTATAATTCACTGTGGTTTTGATTTGCATTTCCCTGATAATTAGTGAGGCTGAGCACCTCTTCATATATGCATCTGTATGTCTTCTTTGGAAAAATGTCTATTCAGATCTTTTGACCAGTTTTTAATCATGTTATTTATTATTTTGCCATTTAGTTGTATGAGTACCTTATGTATTTTAGAAATCAACCTCTTTTTAGATATATGGTTTGCAAATATTTTCTCTCATTCTCCAGGATTCCTTTTCATTTTGTTGATTGTTTCCTTTCCTGTGTAGGAGCTTTTCATTGGCTGTCATCCTACTTGTTGACTTTTGCTTTTGTTTTCTCTCCTTTTGGTGTGATATCCAAAAAAGTCATTACTGAGATTAATGTCTGGGAACTTTTTTTCTTATGTTTTCTTTTAGGAGTTTTATGGTTTTAGATCTTATATTTAAGTCTTTAACCAATTTAGAGTTAATTTTTGTGGGTGGTATAAATTTTGTGGGTGGTATAAGAGTAAATTTTGTGGGTGGTGTAAGATAGGGGTCCAGTTTCATTCTTTTGCAGGTGGATATTCCGTTTTCCCAACACCATTTATTAAAGAGACTGTCCTTCCTCGTCAAAGATTAGTTGACTGGATAGCCATGTGTTATTTCTGGACTCTCTAGCCTGTTCTGTTGGTCTGTGTCTCTTTTTACGGTGGAACCATACTGTTTTGGGGACTATAGTTTTGTAATATAGTTTGTAATCAGGAAGTAAGATGCTGTCAGCTTTATTTTCTTTGCCAATTTCCATTGATCTTTTCTGTTGTTTTTCTAGTTTCTATTTATTTCTGCTCTGATCTTTGTTATTTCGTTCCTTCTCTTAACTTTGCTTATCCTTTTCTAGTTCCTTGAGGTGTCAAGTTAGGTTTTCAATTTTAGATTTTTCTTTTTTCTTAATCTCAGCATTTATTGCTGTAAACTGTTTTTTTGCTGCATCTCATAAGCTTTGATATATTGTGTTTTCATTTCATTTTTTTTTTGTCTCTCTTGACTTCTTTGACCCACTGGTTGTTCGGGAGGATGTTATTTAATTTCTACATTATTTGTAAATTTTCCAGCTTTCCTCCTGTTACTGAATTTTAGTTTCATGCCATCATGATCAGAAAAGATACGTGATGTGATCTCAATCTTTTAAAAGTTGTTACAAGTGTTTTGTGACTTAGCATATGGTTTGTCTTGGAGAATGTCTTCATGCACTTGAAAAAGAATGTGTATTCCATTGTCATTACATGGAATGTTCTATATATTTCTTTTAGGCGCATTTGGTCTAAAGTGCTATTCCAAAATATGGCCATTATTTTCTCTGTAATCACTAAGATCCCTTGGTGATGACCTATCGATTGTTGCAAGTGGAGTACTAGGCATCCTCTCAGACAACTGGGAAAGCTGAGGGGGGCACTCCCATACTCTCACTGCCCCCCACGGCTGAGGTGGTTGGTCCTGGCACTGAGCTGTGTTGCCCTGGGGGAGACTAGAGAAGATGAGAAGCTTGTCCAAAGGAACATGCTGATCGGTGGAGGAGCTCGAATTCAAACCCAGGAAGGGTGGCTCAGAGTCGCTGCTCTGAAGCACAGAGTTGAAAAGTCAACAGATATATTTTTTTTAAGATTTTATTTATTAATTTGACAGAGAGAAATCACAAGTGGGCAGAGAGGCAGGCAGAGAGAGAGAGAGAGAGGAGGAAGCAGGCTCCCTGCCGAGCAGAGAGCCCGACACGGGGCTCAATCCCAGGACCCTGGGATCATGACCCGAGCTGAAGGCAGAGGCTTTAACCCACTGAGCCACCCAGAAGCCCCATCAACAGATATTTTTTGAAGACCGACCTTACGCCAGGCACAAGACAAAGATGTAGTTCTTGTGCTTATTAAGGGCTCGAGTCCAGAGAGAGAGAGAGGCTCCCACTGGTAGTGATTCTGACTCACAGACTACATGAATGTGAGCGGCGAAATATCTGGTTGGGACGGGAGGCAGGGCTAGATCGTGAAGAAGGGCTTCACCACAGTATCGGAGTTTGGAACTATGGGGGATCGGACTAGGATTGATCTGTGATGAAGTTTCCCATGAACAGTAGTGAAGAAAATGTAGACAATTTCGTTTCTTAATAAAGCTAGATATATTTCATATAAAAAAGAGATCTTTAGTCTAAAATTATATTGTTTGTATTTTTGATACCAAAATATCCATTTTTAGATATCTTATAAAGGTTTTTGTTTTGTTTTTGGTATATCATCAGTGGCAAAACCTGCCATTAAAATAAAAATCCCAGGGTGCCTGGGTGTCTCAGTCGGTTAAGCATCTGTCTTCGGCTCAGGTCACAACCCCAGGGTTCTAGGATCAAGCCCCACAGTGGGCTCCCTGCTCAGCGAGGAGCCTGCTTCTCCCTCTCCCTCTACTGCTCCCACCCCCCGCCCTGCTTATGCTCTCTCACTCTTGCTCTCTCTCAAATAAAGAAATAAAAATCTTAAAAAAAATTACTGGTCTCTAAAACTTGAAGATCTGGGAAGCAGTGCATTAGAAATGTCAGAAGGAAGCAATAGAAAAGATCGCAGAGATCAAATACAGTAAGGGCAAAAGTACTAAGTGGATTAGGCAGAGGAGATCCCTGGTGACATTATTTGGGGACAGTTCTGACAGAGTGATGGGGGTGGGAGGCAGGCTATCCCAGGCACAGAGAATTCTCATTCATCTTTAGGTAGCAAAACTTGAGTAGCCACATGGAAAAAACGTACATTGGCTCGTAACATACATGAACTAATGTATGTAATAGTTGCATTCTGCTTGTTATTAGGTTGCTGTGTCCTTAAGACACATGGGGATGAGGGGAGATATAAAGGGACTAGTAATTTAAGCCAAAGCTCTGAAGCAAAAAAAGATCAACAAACTCTAAAATACACATTTGACTCCATCAAAAAAAAAATCAATCATTCATCGGTTTTTTTTTTGGCTCCCCCCATGCCAAAGTCCCATGAGGTGAGAAGCTAGATTACCAGCAGCGTCTCACACACCACCTCTAGGGGCATCTATGGGGGCGGAAGTCCTGGTCGGGGATGCACGTGTCCGTTAGCACGGCAGGGATCCTAGTCCTGCTCTGCCTGGCCTAGAGTGGGGAGGGCATCTGAGACCAGATTTTACGTCCTTTGCAGACGGTGTGAGGCACAGAACATAGGACTCCCAGCCACCAGCCTGGTCTGCCCTAGGAGAAGCTGTGTGGGAAGCACGCCCAGGTCCCTGCTGAACCAATGCAGTGAGTTAATCACAAGCCAGTGCTCTTTGAGCTGAACGCTCACCTGTGATGACCCAGCCAGCTGCTCCCCTGCACGTTTCCCTTCAGACTGTGCGATTTCACCGAGAAGTTTGTCTCCATAGCCCGAAGGCTTGAAAACATTTTAAAACCTGAATTGGCCTATTCCTGGAGACTAGAGCTGAGCCTACTGGGATAACATCAATCCGCAGGGTTCCCCCAGCACAGAAGACATATTTCATCCTATAATTGAAAACCAGATTTGATTTATATTCCATTGTGTCAGAGCCTATACTCGGCTTTCTCAGTGGAGAGGTCTGGGCAAGAGGGAGATGATCTAGTTTTGAAAAAAGGTACTCCATAGACACCGGTGTAGAATGCTGCAAAAACGGAATCAGAGTGATGTCTGACAAAGGATCCCGATGCCCCTTTGTAGATTCTGGGGTTAGATTGAGGGATGTGAGGCACGAGGGAGCCCAGACACACAACAAAGCAACCAGTGGTAGCTCGCTGAATCCTCTCGATACCCCGGAGCCTGGGTATTCTGATCTCTCTTTTAAAAAAGAGTAAAGAACATCTAGAGAGATGGCTCATGTAGCTGGCAAATGACTGAACGGTGATTTGAACTTGAACCCAAGTCTGTCTCGCTCTGAGACCACATTCTTTCCTGTGCACAAGAAATCCTGCTCTTTCGAAACAGATGCCTGTTGTCCTACGGGCTGAGTTTATAAAGTGTAATGTTTCTGCCAAATAACCCACGATTCCACGCCACTCACTCAGGCAGTGGCACTTAGGACATTTTCCTATAGAGTTTATGTCGTGAACTATTAGTGTTATTTTCCTTGTTTTTCTCAGGGAATGCCTGGAAACCACATGTCTCTTGTCAGGACTACCTTAGGAAACTCAGGTGACAACGGGAAGCTGTCACAGACTAGCAAATCATGGGCAGTGATCCCTCTAGCGTAGAGGTGGACACTCCTTTTCTGTAAAGGGTTGGAGAGTCAATGTTTCAGACTGCATGGGTCAGACACTCTCTGTCCCAACCACCCAAGTGTGCGGCTGTAGCCCAAAATCCACCACAGACAATACACGAATGAATGAGTGTGGCTGTGCACCAATAAAGCTATTCACGGAGACAATTTTGAATTTCACACACTTTTCACTTGTCATGACATATTCTTTTTCTTTTGAATCTTTTTCAAACTAAAAAATGTACAATCCATTCTTAGCTCATGGGTTGTACAAAGGCAGGTGGCAACGTGGATTGGGCCCACAGGCCACGGTTTGCCAATCCTTGCTATGGACGATCATTCTCTTACTTCTTCGTGTACGTTTGATTGGCTTACTTTCACAAAGTTCACAAAAGTAGAAGAGAAAATCTGTCAGTGAATAGTTAGTAAAAACTACTGAGTACAACTTGACATTTTAAATCTTAACACCACCAGTTTTCGGTGACTCAGGGGTGACTCACACAAAACAGTCCTATATTACTTTTTTTAAAAAAAAGCTTTGGTAAGATTGGAATTTCTATTGTGATTATTGTAGATTCACAGGCAGTTTTAAGAAACAGCACAAAGAACTCCCTTGTGCCCTTTGCCTAATGGCCTCCTATGGTAACAATTTGTAAAACTATAGTACAATATCACAACCAGAATATTGACATTGACATAATCTCCTGATTTTATTCAGATTTCCCCAGTTTTGTGTGTACTGGTGTGTGTGTGTGTGTGTGTGTGTGTGTGTGTGTGTGTATTAGGTCTATATGAACTTATCACATATACAGATTTGTCTATTTACCATGAGGATCAAGATAGAAAATAATTCCATTACCACAAGGATTCCTTGTGTTACTGTTAGAACCACATTCACCTCCCTCCCTTTCCCCCATCCCTAACCCCCTGGCAACCACTAACCTGTTTTTCATTTCTAAAGTTTTGTGATTTTAAGAATGTCATGTAAATGGAGCCATTTGGTAAATTGTTTTTTTTTTTTTTTTTTTTTACTCTGAATTCCCCAGATTCCTTCAGGTTGTTGAATGTATCAATAGTTCATTTGTTCACTCCTTTCATTGTTGTGTGGTTCCAAAATAAGTTTTTTAACATTATCCCCGGAAACACTTGATAACAAATGATGTCATGGAAAAGGCCCTTTAAAAATTCCCTGCCATCAACAAAACCAAAAGACAACTGACAGAATGGGAGAAGATATTTGCAAATGACACTACAGATAAAGGGCTGGTATCCAAAATCTGTAAAGAACTTATCAAACTCAATACCCAAAGAACAAATAATCCAATCAAGAAATGGGCAGAAGACATGAACAGACATTCTGCAAAGAAGACATCCAGATGGCTAACAGACACGTGAAAAAGTGCTCAGCATCACTGGGCATCAGGGAAATACAAATCAAAACCACAGTGAGATACCACCTCACACCAGTCAGAATGGCTAAAATGAACAAGTCAGGAAATGACAGATGTTGGTGAGGATGTGGAGAAAGGGGAACCCTCCTACACTGTTGGTGGGAATGCAAGCTGGTGCAGCCACTCTGGAAAACAGCATGGAGATTCCTCAAAAAGTTTAAAATAGAGCTACCCTACGACCCAGCAATTACATTACTGGGTATTTATCCTAAAGATACAAATGTAGTGATCCAAAGGGGCACGTGCACCCGGATGTTTATAGCAGCAAAGTCCACAATAGCCAAACTATGGAAAGAACCTAGATGTCCATCAACAGATGAATGGATAAAGAAAATGTGGTTTAGATATATACAATGGAATACTATGCAGCCATCAAAAACATGAAATCTTGCCATTTGTAACGACGTGGATGGAACGAGAGGGTATTATGCTGAGCGAAATAAGTCAGAGAAAGACAATTATCATATGATCTCTCTGATATGAGGAATTTGAGAGGCAGGGTGGGGGGGTCGTGGGGGAAATGGAGGAAAAAATAAAACAAGATGGAACCAGGGAGGGAGACAAACCATAACAGACTCTTAATCTCAGGAAACAAACTGATGGTTGCTGGGGGGAGGGATGGGGGTGGCTGGGCGATGGACACTGGGGAGGGTACGTGCTATGGTGAGTGCTGTGAAGTGTGTAAGACTGATGCTTCACAGACTTGTACGTTGAAGGAAATAATACATTATATGTTAATTTAAAAAATTCCTTGCCATCTTGCATTCTCAATTGAGAGACCCAGGAAGTCCAGAGCAGAGCACTTAACTGACCCCAGAGGGTCACGACTCACAAAACAGGCAGCGTGGGCTGAGTCAGGACAAGAAATCGAATCACTTCTTCCATCTTGCCATTTACTGCTCTCACCCTAACATGGTGCACCAGTAGAATTACAGATGGAAACAACCAAAGACAGGGTGTTTCTCATCATGGAAGAAGGGACATGATTTACTTGTCTCTTAGGGGCACTGTGAGCTCACATCCAACCATCTGTCCTTGCCACAGCCTCCCTCAATAAACGTCTTGTGTGGCTTCCTCACTCAAAACTTGAGACTGTCTCACAGCATGGGCAAGTGATCGGGGACGGCAGAGTGGGAACACGCAAACAACATTTAGTCACACTTCCGGGTGTGTATGGGAACAAGAAACTCAAAAGTTCTGTGACCACGGCAAACAAACCCTTTTCACCAGTCCCCCGGGGTTTATACAGCTGTGTGGTTAACAAGTTGACTACACTGACTAGAGAGGGTTGAACTAGTTTCGAAGATTACAAGTCCTCAAATCTAAAGCCTTCCCAGTCAGGTTCAGAGGCCCTGAATGATGCAAGGAGGAACATCTCTCGTGATGACATTAGAGTGGGCAGTTGTCTTCTTCACGCCATTGGCCATGACTGAAAGTGCAGATTTCCCACCACCTTTCACTCTCTCAGAATCTAGGAGGCATTGCAATGTGGGTCTGGATTTGAAACCCGTGCTACTCAGAACAGAATGCTACCCGTGCTACTCCGAATGTGGAGTCTCAGGTGCCCCCAACTCCCCCCCACAACCCCAGCAAGATCAGAAGACTCAGAATGCCTGTATCTGGGCCCAGCCATCTGTCTTTTTACTGGCTCACTCAAACTTCAGTGCTGTCTTCAACCATACCTAAACTCTTTCCAGTAGACAATGGGAACATAAGTCCCGGCTTGCAAATGAGTTAAAAGAAAACGAGCCAACAAACCAGTTTCAGTCCTTTTCTGTCAATTACACCATCTTTATGAGGTCAACGCTGATATATGTGCGAGCCAGAGTTGTTATTTCTGACGTTCAGCAGATCATAGCTTTCTTCACACATGCTGTACATAAGTTATGTTTCTAATGAAAATGTTAAGTTTGTGCTTCTACTTAGCACCTATTTAAAATTCTTTATCAAACTGTAATTTCCTTGAGGGCAGGAAATGTGTGTCTCCGTAGCCTAATAAAGAGGTGCCTAATAAATGGTTGTTGAACAAATGAATGGCTTGTGTTTTATATTAGAGTGCCTTCGTCCTCCACTACACAGTGCCCTCTAAGGTTGTGGAAGATGCTGGATTCTCCAACATATTCTGGCTCTCCTTAAGCACCCAGAAGATTTCCCTGAACACTGTAGGTTTACAAACATGGCCGAATGGACAACGACCAACTAAATTGCATCTTTGGTGCCACTGCATAGACTCCGAACCATTTTACTATCAACATTATTTCCATGTGCATGTGGGAAAAGCTAATTTCAGAACGGTCCCCCCTGGAACAATAAAGGAGAAAGGAGGCCATGGGTATCCCGCCAGATGAACAGGTGGTCCCAATCTTCTGCTTCTACCACAGATTTTCTAGCTAAGAACCCAAATTACACAGTCTCCCCGGATGATCCGAGTTCTGGCTTTAAGGTAGGGATGTCTCAAGCCCTTTGACGTTGATCTTTTAGGTTTCCCTGCCTCGTCGGTTATTCTGTAAGACAAACTATCCACCCCTTGCACAGAAAGGTATTATGACAAATAAGCGCTTTTGAAATATCAATATGGTGAAATATATATTGTTATATTGAAATAACAATATGGTGAAAGCAGAAAGCACATCTATGATCGGGGATCTACGATAATTTAGCAAGGATCTAAGGTAAGATAACTGTGTTCTTTAGTTTTCATACAGCTTGTGGAAAGGACAGACACTTCTAAGTGTTTTCCTCAGTGGATTATCAAACACTATAGAGGGATACAAGTTTTGCAATCTATCTTTGAGTAAAACAAGCAGATAAATCCTTAATTTATGCTTTGGAGTCTAAGAGGAGGAAAAAGTAAAATTAATGTTTATGACAAGTAGACTTTAGCAGTGAAGTACTTTGGAAAACGGCTACTTTTATTAATAATCTTAGGATAACTTCAACATGGTTTTCAAAAGAGCATTTCCCTGGGAGTGACAGGAAGGGGAAAGAGCTAGAGACAGTCATTTCTTTCATTCAACATTACTGCCATTTTTGCATATTTCTAGAACTAGGATTTGGTTATTGATTAGGGTTTTTGCCCTCTTGAAATGTGTCTACAGGACATATGTATTTCTAAAAGGACTAACATGTTTCTGATCCAAGAGGGACTAGAAAACCAGTCTGGGTAAAAGATCATCTTCCAAACAAATTTTAACTTTGTGTTTAATTTGTTCAAGCATTTCGCAGAGAATTTGTCTCCAGGCAAAATTCTTAAAAGCTAGTTTTGAGCCAACATATGTTACAATGGTTGCCTGCAATCACTTGAATATTTTAGTAACATTAGTCCAAATTTATTTGAGCAAAGTTTCATATGCAAAACTTCAGGCTGATCTAGTCTCAGAAAGATCCTTTAAAGGTATAAAGATCCAGTTCACAATGGACAGGGTGATAGAAAATGAACTTCAACTGTGGAAAGTCATTGTCTCAACCTGTTACCAATCCTTTCCATTAACTATTTTAACAAAAAGATCCCAAGTCCTGCTTAAGTCCACGGACCTCTGAAGGAAGTCCAAGTGATTCTTTTCTTTAAGATTTTATTTTAAAGTAATCTTTGCACTCAATGTGGGGCTCAAACTTACAACCCCGAGATCAAGAGTCACATGCATTCTCTACCAACTGAGCCAGCCAGGCACCCCGTGAGTGATTTGGAGTAAAAGCAGTATTAGCCAACAAACTCAAAAACTTTTTTAGTGGGTACCCTTTCACCCAGGTCCAGTGTGTTTTGCACGATTTGTACTGCAGAGTGATAGCTCTGTAGCTTTCGTGTTTATCAAATATCAGGCCATTGCTCTCAAGGAACTTAGCAGGGATGGTATACTAGCTAGCATTTATTGAGCACTTGCTCAATATCCAGAATGCTGGATTTGCATCTTCTGATTTACTCTTAGCAAATGACCCTGGAAGGCAGGTGGTAAGAGAAACCAAGGTCAGGGAGTTAAGTGTTAAGGGTGGGAGGTCCAGCTAGCAAGTGGCTCCACAGAGATTCTAACTCAGGTCTGCATGGCTCAAAAGTTTGCTCTCCTAACCTCTAGTACATTCTGCACGTCTTTAGAAGGCATCGAACAGCGAGTGATAGTGGCCGTGGGAAACTGAGGGCTGAGTAAACAAAGTGAGTGCTTCTTTTCCACATCTTTCCTTAGCTGCAGTGGGAAGCAACATATATGTATTAATTTTATTTTGGTTAATTTATGGAGGGATAGTCTGCATTGTGTGTGTATGTGTGTTTGTGTGTGTGTGTGTGTGTGTGTACAGAGAGAGAGAGAATACTTAGAAATATTGGAAAGGTTTGAAGACCATTCATCTAGTCTTTTCAACTAATTAAATAAAATTAGTTTAGACTGTATTTTATTTCCCTTACACCCCTTATTTGTGACTTACAGAATGTCCTAAATGCCACATTGTAGTGATTACATTTACTCCATGCAATGACCTCAAATTTTCTCCATCCCATTCTCCCATTCTTTTTCTCTCCTAATCATGAGGCACTGGCTACTTTTCCCCCCACCCTTGCTTCCTCCCCTGTGGCACACACTCATTTATTTCCTTCCGTTTTCATAAATTCAGTATTTGGAACCAGAGAGAGCAAGAAACACATAGATGTTGAGTGGAAAGAATCATTACAACCTAACATTTCCATATTTGTTCTGTCTGGTCTCTCAGAGTTCCCAATTAGTTCCTGTCTTAATTCTTTGGCCCATTTCAGGAGCTCTCACAATCCTCAAACAATCATCTTCCAATATTCTGCCTTAGGAATTCCATGGAATCCTCCTCCCCCTGTGCAATCCTAGGATCTGAGTAAGAGTCATATTTTATGGAATACCACGAGAGTACTCTTCCAGATGGCCTATTCTGTAACATTCTACGAGTTACAGGACCCAGTGTGTATAGATATGTCCTCCCAAGCTTTTCTAATCAGTGGGCTAAGAAGAGCCATTTTACTATCCATTATAGCTTATGCCAATCTTTTCTCAAATCTGGAATCATAATTGATGGGTTTCATGGCTCTCGTTTTCTTGAGCAGTCCCATTGGCTTCAAACCTTGACTCGCCATAAAAGTAAGCTAAAATTCCCAACAAGAGGCCCTGTAATACAGCCAGTCCATTGGAACTAAAGTGATGGTCCTTGCTGCCCCGAAGCTCTTCTGTCTGGACGTGCACACAGCCCACAGGGTAAAGTCAATACACAGGGAAGGAAAGAGCAAACCCTTGCAGGGCAAATCCACAAAGCTCCGGTTACTGGGAAAAATCAGCAGGCTGACTGTCCCATAGTCAGTAAATGGAAACATGAGGTTTCCTTTGACCAGATACGCTAACGTGGACCCACAATTCACACAGCCCCCGAAGACAACAAATTCCACCCTGGTCCCGGGTACCTTTGTCACAACGTCATTCTTGCAAAAGGTCAGGAAAGAAGGAAATTTGATCTGTATAATTTGTTGTGTACCTAAAGGGCCAATTATCTATTAAACAATTGTAGAGAGTGATCATTTCAGGGAAACACTAAAAGACTTTAAAAACAGTTGGTTCCAGTGATTTACGTCATAAAGAAACAGACTGTCTTGAGTAAGGCACGGGCAATAAAAGCAGGCAGATGTTTGCATTCTACCCAGGGCATTAATGGAGGTGCAATGGCACGGTATCAAAGTAAAGCTTGCCATCTTCGCAATTGCCCACTGGAGTTTTAAACGCAGCCACGTCACTTGGAGTCAACCACCGGTGAGCTTTCCCCGACCACTCTGAGCGCCGTTCCCTGCTGCAGCTAAGAATTAAGAATTCACTGTTAACATGCCGCTTGAAACTCGTTTCTCGAGCTGGGCCTTGAAACGTGTGATTGCCTGTAAGTTCCGAACTTGCCATAAAAACAATTCCTCGGACTGCTGAATTGCAAACATAAGTTATTATGAGCGAAGTCACAGGAACAATAAAGGACCAAGTCCAAGCCCACAGGAGCCCCGACTGGGACTCCCACGGAAAGGCTCTAAGCCTGCAGTCACAGAGTCAAGCACTGGGTACTCGGATGACCTGGCAGTGGACGTGGATTCACATACAATCGCCTCTCCCTCCCACTCCCCTTCCGAAATCCAAAGTGTTTAATAGGGATTAAGCCGGGTACTGCGGGCTCAGTAAATGACTCCTGGGAGTATGGAAGGCATCTGGGGGATGAACTCTTCGGCCCAGCAAGTTATCATTCACTGTTCCAGAATAACCATCTGTTAGATCAGGAAGAGGCACCCTCTTCTGGGGCATCTCAAGGCTGGGAGCTGTGGGTCCCGGCTACACCGCTCTTAGCGAGAAGGGACATTTATGAAGTAAATTGTATTCACACTACCATCGCAGCTTAGGACTAATTACGAAGGTGAGACCAGCTGTGCCATCTTCGGGGGTCAACTTCACCTGGATGAATGCCCCCAGGGCATGACCATGCGGCCACTCTCTGGGACCTGGAGCTTGGCTGGCTGTCTTCTCACGTGGGCTAAAGGTGCCCCCTTCACCTGGTTCTTGCCTTCCTCTTGCCCACCTTCGTTTCTGTGCTGTCTAGCCCTCCTTTCATCAAGACACCTAGAGAACAAAGTCTTCTCTGCCATCTAGCCACTCAAGCACAGGGACCATTTCTGTCTCATTCCACACTCCCTGGGTTTTTACCGTGCCCTCCTCATTTCCTACTTTCTTCTGCACTTCCTTTTGGCTCATCTGCTTACACAGTGCCAGCATTTCCTCAGCTGTTTTGTTCTCACCCTTTCTTTTGTTCTTTCTCTTTTGCAGTCTCGGGCACTCTCTAGCAGTTTGCACCATGCCCCTTCTTTTCTTGATTCCCTTAGTCCTCCACCTGTTTGTCTGGGGGGCTTTCGTCTATACAGGGAGAGTGGCTGGGCGGGGGAGAGGAGAGTTTTGTTGCTTTGGGACCTCCCTTTCACTCTCCTCTCCTGCTTCTCTCTCTTTCCTTTTCTCTTGTTTCTGTTCTTCCCACCCCTCCACCGCCCCCTTTCCCTCCTTGGACTTCCACTTATCTTCCAAATAATTACCTTGGTTGTAAAAAAATTGTGACATTTTCTTTTTTATATCTGTCATCTGACTTTGAAAAAATTCAGTAAACTATGGCTACAGCTTACCCTCCTTAATATAGAGAACCTTCCAAATGGACACATACATGTGCATATATGTAATATATATAGAAATGTACATAGATACATACAATGTTGCTTTATCATTGATAGTGACTCTAGGACATAAAACAAGAACTGAATGTACTCACACTCCTAAGTGGAAATAGTTTACTGCAAACCTGTAAGCCCTGAAAAGTTCTTGGAAGCAGCAATAAAAATTAAGTTTATGATAAATATATTTTGACAGATAACAATATACATATTTAATTGGAATCACTGGTATTATATATTGAAATATAAAGTTAACTTTGAAATTCCTGATCAACAGCAATAAATTATATGCAACACAAGGACACACACACACACACACACAACTGCTATTTTCTCCACAGAAGGCAGGTCATTTATAAATAAAGTTTTGTATAATCTGAAACTCATATATTGACTTATGCTACCAAAATACAGCCTGGAGTAAGCAGAGAAGCAAATAAATCAAATGGACAAGTATATATAAAATAGGCTGTTCTGGAGATAATGCAGGACAGATTTTATTAACTAATTTATGGCCTACAATCTGTCCGCAGAGGCCCTCCTCCTCCCCATTTTCAGTCTTTCTGAGAAGGATAAACAGCCCAGAGGGCCTGATGGTGTGCAGAGCTCACATCTTTATCTTTGCAAGAACTTTATTTGGGGGTCTGAAAACAGAAGTTCTCACCATTTTCCCTTATTATAACATTCCATGTACTTTCTCTTTGCTGTGACCTTCACTCGGGATCACTTTACCAGGTTCCTTCATTATCTTTGAACTATTGGCAAATTATTTATTGGCAGGTAACCACATTCATGGGCGAAGCAAACTCTGTTTTCTCTGTTGTGACCCTGTCTAGCTCTGGCTTCCTGATACCGTGTTGTGAATCTGAAACCCTCCAGATGCTGAGCGACTACTTTCACAACGCTGATTCCAAATTTCCATGGAAGGCTCCTGCCTTGAACTCAGCGCAACGGCAGTCAAGTGCATCTTTAAGCAGCGAAATGGCAGCCCCTCCGGAGATACAATTCCCGACTTAGAATTGCCTTTTTAAACTGCCCTTGTATCTTGGAATGCATTTGCACCAAAGTGGGTCGCATAGAAAAAGAAATATGAAGGCAGGGGAAGAGGAAGCTCTTACAAACGTGCCTAAGGCTTCTATTTCAGATAACAGCTTCCTCTCCACTTCCTTCCCCACGCCTCCCACACGCCCAGCTCCTAGTCCGGGTATACACGGTCAAATCTCAAGGATCCAGATGGAGAACCAAGCTGGTTATTGGCAAGTTCGTACAAACATATCCACCGTCTGCCGCCCAAACATGACATGAGTGAAACGGCAGAATGGAAAGCCTCTCACTCTCTCCCACATGTTTTCCTGTAGGAAAACGAATATTTCTTGCCTGGAAAAATAACTGAATGGTCTTGGTGGGCAACTTCATCTTCTTGAAAATTCACTGAGAGAGGAACGTGGCTCTAAAGCAAAGAGACTTAAGAGCGCGCATCAGGAACAAAGGGAAAGAAATGCAAGGAGGCAATCAGAGGAGAAATTTGGAGTTGGATCCTACAATTCCAGAACACCTGCAGGGAGGGAATCTAATACCTGGATTCCACAGGGCTTAACCCCCTCCTCCCCTTCACCTGCCCATGACAAGGTTTTCCTAACCCGATGGCCGCAGCTTCACTGCCTAATAGCTCCCTTTAACGAGCGCATGTTTGGAAGCCAGAAAGGAATTCGCTGAGGTCACTCAAGGGCAGTGGAATTACACATGTCATATAAAAGGCGCTCACTAAGTTGATGCTAGAAAAACAGAATGGTAAAACCTTCACCCAAACACTACAGGGAGTGTGAAGTTAACTGAGTGTGTTAGTGCAAACTCTCGGGTTACATCTTCCTAAATCCTATAGTCCTCTTACAAGTGATAAGGGATCTCAGCTGAGAAAAGTAATGTAGCTTTTCTTACATGGAATCCCGTAATCCAGGCATGAGGGAGAGGAGGAGAGGGGATTGGGATGAAATCAGAAGGCATTCCCCAGACAACGGACACGAATGGCCATCCTGCACGTTATCAACCGCCACAAAACTTCACTTAGGGAAACTCACGGAGCATGGAGATCTCAGCCATCCAGATTCTCAACACACCACCCTCCGCCCTCACCTCCATCCCCCAGGGAGTCATTGAAAATAGCCCTTCTTCCTCTAGGCTTCATTGCTGGTGAATTTGTGAAGTAATAATAGGAACTCATGTATGTAGGACCTTGGACCATAGATGAAGTTCTTTTGCTTGTCCCAGCAACGCTGTGAGCTGGGTGTTTATGGCCTTTTTGCAAGATGGGAGAACGGAGGCTCAGAGAAACTCTGCATCACAGAGCCAGTAAGTGGATGAGCCAGGACTTAAACCCACAGCAATATCTTCAGCCCCAAAGCTTGTGCATTTTCTACTCCAGCAGGCTACAAAGGACTTCCCTCCCTAGCCCCAAAGCAGGTCAATTTTGTCGTTCCCTAAGTCATTAAGGATCCCACTCTCCCTCTGATTAGGTGAACAAACTTCCTGGGAGTCTGCCTTGACACCTCCTGATCCTTCCCTATCACTCCATGTCTCCCCTTCATCACCACTCCTGTCTCTTTCACCTGGGAAACAGAGCTAAATGCCATTCGCTTCTCTTCCTCTCTACTGCCACGATATTAGTATGAGTAGACATCACCTTTCCCCAGACCCCTCTCCTAGACTCCTGTTTAGTTCACCCACATTCAGTCTGACACCCCAGTGGCCTCTTTTCTAGGTTGCTGCCCACGTGGCCTGTCCAAAAGAGAAATGTCATACCTTGTTGGAAACTCCCTCATACAGTCCAGCCATTTCCTACCCCTCCAAGCACACTGACTCACATCCTTTCCTACCAGCTCTCAGTATAAGCATCCCTCTCCTGGGGAAGCTTTCTCTGGACTTCCTTCCCAATTAGCTAAAGCCCCCCAGTACAATCTCATGGCAAAATACAGCTACACTTCAGCTTTTGTGCTGGGCGCCCCTTTACCCTTGTTTGAGGGACACTGCATCGACGTCTGCCTCCAACACGTGACTGTTACCTCACTGGGTGCAGGCTCTACTTTAGTCTGAGCATGGAGGGTGATGCCTGGTTCAGAGCAGGAATTTGGTAAGTGCTGTTGAATGGATGTTGAGCTTCTCCTCCTTATTTTTCTCTTTTCCTGTCCTCCCTGCATTCCTGTCTCCTCACCCCTACCCCACCGCTTGTCCCATTTTCACAGGATCTTTGGTAGCCTTTGCTGGGCACATGACTTCTCCTCTCCTAGTGGGTGTGTCTGATTTCAAAAAATGCCTAGAACTCAACAGAAATGAAAGCAGTATGAACTTCCATGACCAAGAAAGTTCGTGGGCAGGCAAGACAACTGTATCATGAGTTCCCTTCCTTGGAGAAGAATTCCCTTCATTGGAGAAAAATCCATGCCAGAGCAGCAAGTATGGTAACTGCAGGTGTTATTCTCTCCAGAGCCATTAATTTCTACTAGAACACTCTTGATGCCTTGAAAGATAATGAAATCATTCTCTAATGCTGAGATTTTAGGCAACCCTGTTGGGTGGTGGCATTACACTGTATTTCTTGAGATTTCAGGGGAAATTCTCTCCAATTTAGCATGGCTGATGTTGGGATGTATCCTACATTTGTGGCTGCCTAAGCTGTAGTCATGATAAAATTGTCTTGCCTGCCCATGAACTTTCTTGGTCATAGAAGTTCATAGTGTTTTCATTTCTGTTGAGTTCTAGGAATTTTTTGAACTCAGACACACCCATTAGAAGAGGAGAAGTCATGTGCCTGGAAAAGCCTACCAAAGAAATGGAAAGGAGGAACGGTTTTCCCCAGGCCGGGGGAAGATCCTCTCAGGGCTCAGGTGGGCCTGGAGGGAAGTTTTCTGGACAGATACCCAGGAGATCTATGGAATCCACCTAGCATGCTGGTTCTTAATGCATTTGCGGATATGTGTTAGAAAGGTTAAGGAATTAGCTCACTGAGAAGTATAGTAACTTGGTGGATATTCCTGGGGGTGTGAATGGGCAAGTCCATTCCCAGGCAGGACCATATGAGGAAGGAATATCATTCTGGTATAGTTCTGGGAGCAGGGAGGACCACGCCATTCAGTTCACAGCAGTGGCTTGATCAAAATGTAGATCCTTATGATGATGAGCACTGGGTGATGTATGGAAGTGCTGAATATTGCACACCCAAAACTAATATAACACTTTACGTTAACTAACTGGAATTAAAATAAAAATTAAAAAAGTATAGATCCCCTATGTCTGCATACTTTCATTGAACTTGAGATAAGATACAACACTAAGAAAAAAAAGTCTTCCAATTAGACTATAAACCAATGTTTTCTTAGCATTTAAATATTTTATGCTACTTTAACTGAAAGAGTTCTTTTAGACTTATTTAGATTGGTTTTTTTTTAAAATCACATGTTCATCCTGTACATGCATAAGTGGGAAATATAGGCAAGATAAACTTACTAAGACTCCAACTTTTCTAAATCACTTTTGAGTTGGAGTTATCCCGTGTGTGCTTTTTTGTACCAAAAAGCAGAGGGATGTGGTAGGTGGGGAGTGGGAGAAAGAGAGTGGGGTCTGGGGGTAACTTCGGGGGCATAATGCCTTTAGAGAGGTCCATCCTCAAGACCCGTGGAGAACTGCTGTTATGAACCGAAGCCAGGGAAATGTTCTAACTTGTCGTTAATGAAACAAGAGGATTTTATCAATGGATTCACTAGCCCAGTCTCCCACCATTGCTATTGGAAAAGCTTTCATGCTGTCAAACTAGTAAGTACAAAGTGAGTATTTCTGTTCTGTTTACAAAAACGTGTTGCTTTTGAGAAAATACCTCAAAAGGAGGAAGCTTATGTTTGAGCTAACATAGATTGCTACGGAAGGCAGAAGGCTTGAAAACAAGGGTCTGAAACTCAAAAACCTGCAGGGGACAGGCAGGAATACAAACAAAGAGAACCTGGAACAAGACACTAGAACGCATGTCAGGCTTCACTGAAAAGCAGATTCTAAGTCGCCGAGTGGGTAAAATGACACACCAGGCCACCAGCAGGTACCTGCACTTCCACTCCTTCCATCCCTTAATTGTTGACTTGAAGACCTCCATTTCGGATCCAACTAATACTTATCAGTTGGCCTTGGGCCCAGCATTGCAAGGTCCTTTCCCAGACACCACCGTTTTCCACACTCATAACTGTCCGATGACCTGCGTATTTGTGTCTCCATTGATAGAGGAGGAAAACCGAATCCCAGAGAAGTTTAAGATGGCCAAACCCACCATCCGCTGCTTTGTTTCTTAACTTCAAGCCAAGTATATCGAGTAAACTTGTTATCCGTTCTCTAGAGTTTATATACTGTTTGGTTCCCCGAGGCAATGCATGATGAGAGCTCAGCACAGACCTAAATAATGGCACAATTAGATACTCAGGGGGGAAAATAATTTTGGATTAAATAACCAAAAGCCTCCACTGCAGAACAATAGCTATAAATAATGCAGCATTTCCTGGCTTAAGCTTTTTAACTAAAATTCCAGTTCTGTCACATGTTAAAACTTGAACTGTCAAATTGAAGAGGTTCTGCTTAATTTCATTTCTGTCTCAAGTTTAGACACGTGAAGGGCAACTCGCAGGAGAGTGAACACATGACGATGTACAAAAAGAGCCGTTCTTTACACACATCCCGCCGTGCAGTACCACGCATGTCTGAAAAAGCTACCTTCCACAAAGCACCGCTATCCATTTTTATTTTCCTTTTAAATAAAAAATAAAATGAACTGAACCCTTGGCAATAATATATAAAGGAACTTAATTTCTCTGAAAGGTTCACTCACAGACGATTCCCTTCTATGTGATTGTAAGCGATTAATTAAAATATGGAAATGTACTTTTACATTTAACTAGAAACCCTAGTCTTGTCTCTCACCTCGCCAGCTAACCTTTCTTCAAATATAAATATATTTTAAATTGGTTTTGCCAATGCCCTAGATACTTGGAGAACCCTACCGACACAAACCAGTTATTAATTCATGCTCCCTAGTCCTAAGCCTTATATATACAACCTTAGAAGTAACAGCAGCTGCTTTCGTCTGCTTCATGAGAACTGTCACTGGAACTTGAACCGTAATCATTTCCAGTGGTTAAAAACCAGTATCAAAGCTCTTGAGTTACTCAGTATTCTGAAAGCTTCTCTTCTTTGTGTGGTACCCCAGGAATCCCCGATACCCTCAAGAAAGTGTGGTCTTAAAAATTACATGAACAAAATATAAAGAGGCACTTATGGATGTTCTGCAGGAAGTGAAGTGGCATCTTTCTTCTGTAAGTGTAACTAAGTTCGTTGGCATCTACCCGACACACCCCAATGTGGAAATCATCTGGCCACGGCAGGCGTGGACATCCTGACCTGTGCGTTACCTGGTTAATGACCACTGGTTGGGAAGCTCTGACTTAAAGGAAGTCCCTCCGGATGATCAGAGCAAAAAAGAAGTGGTCACGTAAGTTTGTAATAATTCATATTTCATATGCCGTACACTCAAGAGGCAGTGAGATTTCTCTTGGCAGAAATGTGCTCGGCGGCATGAAGATTTGGTTTAAGTTCATCTGTCTCTTATATACCCACTTTTCCTCCAGAATACTTAGCATAGGACTTCAAAAGGCACTCAATAAATATTTGCTGAATGAATGGAACAGGAATTAATAACGCCAAATGTTTTTGAAAAGGTAATGGATGTCAAATGGTAGGCAGGGAAAGCCAGAGAAAGTTCACCAGGGACAGGAATGCCGTGTACAAATCTGGTACAGTGTCCAAGGAAGGAATTTACATTTAAAAAATAACTTTTGAAACCAGGTTCTTTTATGTCATTGCCTCTGGACTAGGCCACACTGACACCAGCAGAACCCCTGATCGCAGTCTGAGGAAGGGAAGTGCAAACCGGAACGAAATGTTAGAGCGGATCCCATGAGGAAACCCTGTATATCAGTTTTGTAGGAGACCTTTAAGAATCGAACAACACACACAGGTGCATGCGCACGTGCACGCGCAGAAACACCTTTTCAAATTCTTTATGGAGTAGAAAGGGCAAGCCGGATGACGTGCAGAGGGCCTTGACATCCCCTCTGCAGCATGAGAGACAACAAAAGGATGTTTTCCTTCACATTTAGCCCCAAGGACTAGGTTAACACACTGTAGAAAAATTTGGCTTGCGCCATCTACATTTTGCGCCTGGAGTGTCAGTTTCCTAACTGTCGCACATCATGACAGATACAGAAATGCATCCCGTCTGCACAATGCACTGGGGCCAACTGAGGAAGCTGCGTGGCCCAGAGATAACCCTTCAGGAGGCCACATCCAGCCCAGGCATGGCTTGGTGGCCCAGATGACAAGACAGACCAACATCTGGGCAGGTCTGTGACCCACTCGTTGTCTACCAGCGCTCTGGGGCTCAGCCACTGGGAAATTCTGGCTGAAAGAATATTCATTAGGCTGATCGGGCAAAAAACAAAGCCACCGGGCCCATCTGCAGCCAACCATACTTCCTAGGCTACACTTGTTGGGGGAGTCAGCACACACACTAGCAAATGGGCATGCCAAGGCTCTGAGAAGGCCTGTTGCCCCTTGTCTTTTTCTCCCCCTAGGAGTTTTCAATCTCCTTGAACCGAGATACCTCCTAACGTCTCCCAGATCTAAAGAGGCTGCCGAATGGGTGTACCTCCACGCAACAGCTAGCGGTGGCTCGGAGGGGCCGATGCCCCCCACTCACTAGTGGCCTTTCACTGCAGGATCGCTTTGTCCACTGAAATAAGTGTCCTCTTCCAGAAGGAATCCTCCTGAGACTCTACTGACACCAAGGTGTTAAAGACAATAATCACTCTCACTGCCCCCAAATGAGCTCCCGAGGAACCACGGATTGGTAGGTTGTGGAGTCTGGCCCCTACCCTCCCGCCCTCCAGTCGTCTGCAGTAATTCATGTGCCCATGGCAAGGAGAACTCTAGACATGAGATTCAAAATCCCCCCGTTCACCTGAGGCCCTCCCCAGCCCAGGAGACTTATCTATCTTTCTGCTTATATATTCCCTCGGCCACTGATATAATTAGCATATAATAAGTGTGTACATATTAACTCACAGGAAAAACAGCAGACATGCCGGCTGATTTGGCCTGGGGCCATCTCATCGGCGGGGTGAGACAGCCCAGTATGAACATCTGTTATTAACCGTCTATTTTCCAATAGTGTTTTGCGTCTCCTGGGTTACTGATTCCCATTGAAAGCAATGCAATATCCAGACTCCTGTTTTCCTGAGCAGCACAGAGATAACCAAACGGCTCAAAAACATCTGCACGGGGCGTCTCGGTTCTGCCACCTTTGCTGTTGAGAGCTTCATTTACTGAAACGTCTGCTCTATCACATGCGCCCCTTTCGGGGTTTCACTCTCCTAGGGGTGAGTGGGTTTCACGGCAACTACGTTACCAGGCTTGGCTATGCTTTTCTCAAGTTGAGGGCCCTAAACAAAACTGGCCATAGCTTTGTTTGGTGCTGATGGCTCTCCTGGAGGTCAGTTTCCGAATCTGAGGAATCAGAACCCGGGCCCCCGTGCCACTTGCCGCAGTCAGTAGCAGAGTCCTGTTCCCCAAACTCTTTAGGATTAAGTCGCTGGGCAGGATGGGAAATGACACTATGTCTTTAAAAGATGAGCAGTCAGATCATTCTGAGACAATTATCCCAGCTAACTCAATTAAGAAAACCCCCTTTGGCATGAAAAAATTAAAAAAAAATCCTTCCAAATAAAAAAACAATTCTTGATTCCAGATCACTTTTGACAGCTCTACTCTAAGAAAATCGGCTCTCTTTTCCCAAGTTTTACCTGTGCCCCAGAACTCAGTTGGAATAGTTTTTTTTCTTCTTTCTCGGTTGCCTTTTATAATTGAGTGTTCCCGAGCCTAACTACAATCACCCTGAAAAGTCCGGTAAACACTTTCACATTTCCATGTTTAATCACCTTCAGATTGAGATTTTTGTATACATACAGAGCATCACCAAATTCTCACTCAATCGCCCGCAAAGCCTTTGACATCAAGCTCGCATTCATCGTTCTCGCCTTATATATAAATAGACACATGCTACTTGTCAAAACGCACAAGTGATCTTTACATTGTCTAGAACAAAGAGCCCAGCCCGGCTTCTTCCTTTCCTCAGTGGCTCAGAAGGTGTCCTTTATTACATGTGCAGGATGCAAGGGTTTGGGGGCTGCATCACTGAAAACCGATACCTCCAGCCTGCCTTCTTAGTGACAAATTGCACTTCTGCGGAGTATCACACCGCCTGTGGTTTTAACAACCCACTTAGATTTACTATTACTTCCTTGGGGAGTCAGCCTCCTCACAAAGCACCCCAAGGCTCATTTCCAGTGTTTCAGAGTGCAACAAAGATGAGAAAGTTCGCTCATCACGAGGGTCTGCAAACTCTTGGCTAGTAAAAACACTCTCTGGAATGCCTAAGGCGTTAAAATCATTGCCTCTGTGAGTTCCTGTTGTATAAAACAGACAGGAAAAGTTGTCTGGAGGTATTTGTGAAGCACTGTGTTTGCCCGGGAAGGAGCTGTGGGGTTGGAGGCTGAGCTACGCCTCCTCTCCCTTTGCTCTTCCTGGGTGAGAGCCGCGGGACGTGCCACTTAGCTGAGGCCAGCAGAGAGAGATCGGTAAGACTCACCGGCTTCCCCATTTTTCCCAGGACGGGCTTTCCGTTCCTCAGCTGTGATCTGGAAGAGACAAACCTTGAGGTCCTCCAAGCAGGCTGCCTCGGGTCAGCTGAATGGCTGGGGCGTTCAGGAAGCTCGCTCTGTCCAGCGCCGAATCACTCCCCTTTCCAGGCTGTGTGCTTACACGCCTCCCAGTCAGCGCAAAAATCTGCCAAACTCAGGTCAGCCTAACAGGTTTCCTTATATAGGTAAACATGAATTGCATTCCTGGTGAAAGAAGTTAACTAGGAATCCCGGTAACCTGGTTAACTCTATACATGCCAGAAGGGCTCAGAGGCCGGCAGCCTGCACGGGGGTTAGGTTGCAGCACAAAGGGATTTGTGCGATTTAATTAAAATCATCTTGATCCCGGCAGTCTGTGAAATTGGCTCTTCTAGGAGAACTGGGAGTCAACAGCCAGTATTTTATATCAGGAGCTGGGACCGACCTCATGCGATCCGAGGGCGCCGTAGGGAGCAAAACCAAAGGAGAGGACGTTATCCTTTGCCTTCCGTGTTTTTAAAACCAGGATCACTTGTCTTGAAATGATTTTCAAAGAAGTGAATAGAAGATGTGATAAGGAGAGACTGTGAATAACTTCCAGCAGATAAGGCTCAAATGCCTTACGTGAGCACAGTAACTGATAGTTATTCAACTTTTCCAGGCCCTTAGTAGATAATGCAATAGGATCATTTTGAGTTTACTCCCTTTACAAGGCAGTAATTGCTACTGCACTTTTTGATGGGCGAAATGACACATAATGACATCTATTTATTCTCTGTAATAACCCTCCTGAGCCCACACACCGAAGTGTTATTTGATGGTTCCAGGAAGGAAATCTAAGACACATGAATTTGCATAATTACACGGAAAATTTTCTTAAACAGCTTCCTGGACTTAAGAAGATAAGAAGCTACATCTTCCAAAGAACTCCTGCCAGGCCTAACTCTGGGCTCAAAACATAGTTTTTAAAGGTAAGTCTGTAACATATCAATTGTCTAATAATCGGCTTCCCCCCCACCCACATTCATCTACCGCCAAGTAAAGTAATAATTCTTTGCAAGTCCGACCCATTCCACTGCAGTCTTCCTGTGACTCAATAGAGACCCATGACTTCCCATTACTAGGTGTTGGAGGTGAGGACTGCCAGCTAAATAAAACCTATCTTCAGATCCATCATTTGTTCCTATTTCATCCACTGGGTGACTGCTCCTGGGACAGATAGCGTCAATCATAGTAAAAATAGCTCAGTGCTGTGTTTTCAGTCCCTGCTCAGGAAAGGGGAGAGAATGTTTACATACCTAAGCCAGCACCAGCACAAACCGTCAAGAGTTTCTGCGAGGGGGAGGGGTGGGTAGGCGGGCGGTCCTAGCACTGCCTGATTCCAATCCAATCAAATAAAACTCTTGAAAATTGTGCAGGAAAAAAAGAAGAAGGAGAAAGAGGAGGAGGAGGAGGAGGAGGAGGAGAAGAAGAAGAAGAAGAGGAAGAAGGAGGGGGAGGAGGAGGAGGAGGAGAAGGAGGAGGAGGAGGAGGAGGAGAAGAAGTAGAAGAAGAAGAAGAGGAGGAGGA
>PISX010025008.1:0-26857 GCA_004024625.1 Mellivora capensis
ACAAACCATAAGTGACTCTTAATCTCACAAAACAAACTGAGGGTTGCTGGGGGGAGGGGGTCGGGAAAGGTGGGTGGGGTAATGGACATTGGGGAGGGTATGTGCTATGGTTAGTGCTGTGAAGTGTGTAAACCTGGCGATTCACAGACATGTACCCCTGGGGATAAAAATATGTTTATAAAAAATAAAAATTAAAAAACAGCAACAACAACAACAACCGATCGTTCATTATTTTGTAGTTATATCTTGCTCTATTTACAAAGACCTTTCACTCTTTTTAAAAAATAACAGCTACCATTTATTTCCTGCTATATTCTTTTTTTTTTTCAGGAAAAATTCATTTTTTATAAAGATTTTGTTTATCTATTTGACAGAGAGATCACAAGTAGGCAGAGAGGCAGGCAGAGAGAGATGAGAGGGGGCGGGGAGCAGACTCCCTGCTGAGCAGAGAGCCTGATGCAGGGCTCAATTCCAGGACCCTGAGATCATGACCCGAGCCGAAGGCAAAGGCTTAGCCCACTGAGCCACCCAGGCACCCCTCTTGCTATATTCTAAGCACCATTCTAGACTGTATTAACTCACTGGGTCCTCTTAGTGATCCCATCAGGGAGGTATCATAATTGTCCCATTTACAGATAAGGCAGCTCCTGGAGCTCAGAGAGGGGAAGTAATTTCCCAGTCACACAGCTAGGAAGGGGCAAAGCTGGAATTTAAACCCAAAAGAACTGGCTCCAGAGCCTTACTTCTGACCTTGATGACCTCATCTTGAGTTGGTGGGAAACTGGTAAAAAATGGAGGCAGCAGCCTGGGGAGAGATGATGAGACAGGAGGCCAGGATCTTGACCACTTTGAAAACCAAGCAGGACTGAGTTTGATCCATCCTTGAATATCACCAGAGTGTGCTGGGAACTAGGCCATGACAGAGTTACCAACCCAAGTTTTCACTTACTTGTTCCACAGAAACAAAAGTCACCAGGGGACCCCTGAACCCGAATGCTCCTTTCTACCTCAGTCACAGGTGACTGTAGACTTTTAGAGCAGGCCTGTGGAAGCAGAGTGCCCATCCTGAGACCTGACAGCCACTTTTCTACAGCTGGGATGTGGGATCCCAGGAACCAGGTGGCCTGGGATCTGGTAGCCACTCCCTTGAGAGAGGTGTCATACTCGGGATAAGTCATAACCTCTCTGAGCCTCTGCTTCCTCTTCTGTAAAATGAGGGTAATCCCTGCCTACAGGAGGCTGGTGTGAGGCTCACACATGAAAATGGAAGCAAACACACTTTGTAAACTGCAAAAGGCCATGCAGACACACGGACCAGCTCCCTGGGTCTCACGCACAGGCAGTGGGCTGCCACTGGTAAGAGTTCGGGCACTTCTGCCCTCACAGTGCATTTCTTTAGAGTAGTATTCCTTACAGTTCTAGAGCTTTTTAAGAGAGAATCATCCAGCCAATGAAATGGAGCAGAGGATGTGTGTTGGGGGGGGGGGGGTGTACACGCGCACATGCGCGTGCACACACACACATGTCTATTGCTGGAGGTGGTGAGGTGGTGGGGTAGGGTTATGGCCAAATCCCTTATCAACTCATCCAAAGCAGGAATTCGTAGGAGTGGGACCTAGGCTGGGAGGCCGAGGAGGGCAGGGATGAATGCAGAGAGGTGAGGTGGGGAGGAACTGTCCTTGGGAGAGAGGACTGGGCCTTCCTGCTTTAGGGATACAGACAAACCCTGCTGGCTCTCCCCGGCTCCCCCCCAGGTCACATACCCAGATTCTGTCACTCTTCACTGACTGAGTGTTAAAACTCAGAAGACCAATACCGTCAAAGAGTGTGAAATCAACCCAAATTCATGGAAAGGTTTAGTGATACTACAGCCAGTGCCATTGCTGGCAAAGACCTAGATATACATTGTAGACTGCAAGGTAAGGTCCTTACAGGACATCCAGTGCTTTCAGCATGAACGGGATCCCTGAGGGAGTTCCACAACCCGGGTTTAATCTACTATGTGATGGAGAGTAAATCAATCATCCTCTCTGGATCTTAGTTGCCTCGTTTCAGGTTTTGTTTTTTAAATTTATTTATTTAGTTAGAGAGAGGAAGAGAGTGAGCACGGTGGGGAGGAACAGAGGGAGAAAGAGAATCTCGAGCAGATTCCGGCTGAGGGCAGAGCCTGATATGGGGCTTGATCCCACAACCCTGAGATCATGCCCTGAGCTGAAATCAAGGGTTGAATGCTTAATCGATAGAGCCACCCAGGCACCACTAGTTGTCTCATTTTAAATGAGATGACTGACATAGATTCATAGTCTTCAAACTTCTCAACTAGTAAAGCCCAACATGTAAAACCAGTGGAAACAGAAATTCTAGGTGTGGAGAAGCCACATGCTCAATCCCCCATTCCCTTTCCCCTGTGGTGGCCCTGGACGGTGGGCTGGGGGGAGCCATGGCTCTAAGGAGCACAGCTTGAAAATCGCTAGGTCAGGTGGACTCTACGTTCCTGTCTATCTCTAGCCTATGGGACTCTGTGATTTATCCTGGGAGCTGGTGACAAATGTCAGGGTGAACTAGGAGCCAAAGTGATTCTTATGGTCAATTCTGGCAACCAAGGCTACACGGGAAATTGGCCAAGCTTGGAGCTGGGGGATTCACAAAGTTAAGCAGACACAGCTTGCGGTGGCCCATGGAGAATTCATCCCTTCAGTGAGTTAGCTTGCCACTGTGCCAGTTTCCTATTTTATTTATTTATTTGACAGATTTGGCAGAGAGGCAGGCAGAGAGTTGTGGGGGGGGGGGTAGAGCAGGCTCCCCGCTAAGCAGACAGCCCAATGTGGGGCTCAATCCCAGGACCCTGAGATCACGACCTGAGCCGAAGGCAGAGGCTTAACCCACTGAGCCACCCAGGCGCCCTTCCTCATCTTTAAAATGAGGTTATTCCATATTTCTTACAGAAGAACCCCAAATAATATAGAGAGGTACTCCCCTCTCCATGAGACAGAGCCAAATTCCCTTCCCCTTGAGTGTGGGCCAGACTCAGTGACTCAAGAACAGAGGATGGAAAGGGAAAAACAGTGCCCTTCCAGTGGAGAAACCTGGCTGACACCACCTTAACTGAGTCATCAATATTAACAACACAGTGATAAGTCATGCTGATGCCAGGTAACCCCTACTAGCAGGTGATAAGAAGGGTACTTCACCTTTGTGGCATTCTTCCCTCCCACCCCCAGTCCAGAATGTCATGAGGAAAACATCAGACAAACCGAAACTGAGAGACATTCTACAAATACCTGATCAGTACTCCTCCAACTCCTCAAGATCATGAAAAACAAAGACAGAAATAGTCACAGACCAGAGTTCCTTTGTCCCCTGTATCTCCTGTAAGTTAGTAGCTGGGTCTAGAGGTTTGCTCAGATTCAGGTTTGAATTTCCAGCAAAACTCCATAGGTGATTTTTGGAGACATGACAGCTAATGCACGGTGGGATCATAGAGGAGACCCTGGAATGGAAAAAAGAACCTAATGGAAAGACTGGTGAAAGCCACACGAAGTCTGGAGTGTACTTAATAATAACATACCAATGCTGGTTCCTTAGTTTTGAAAAATATACCAGGGGTATGCAAGATGTCATTAGAATTCGATGGAATTGGGTGAGAGGTATCCAGGAACTCTCTGTGCTTATCTTTATAACTTTTTTGTAAATCTTAAATTAATCTGTAATCTAAAAAATTTCAGAATAATAGGATCTACCTTATAGAGTTGTGATGATCCAATGAACAAAGGGCATAGAACAGCATGTAATACACAGTAGATCCTCTACCGATATTAATTATTCTTATTATCACTACTACTTTGTGCCTACCCAGAAAATTGTCCTATTCTATTTCATGTCCTATTGTACATTGTTCATTTGGTTTGCAAATATTTAATAACACCTGTGACACCAAGACTTTGTGGCTTGTCTTCTGAATAAGGTTTCTGAATCAACTCAGGGGTTAAGCAGTTCCATAAAAGCTTTTGTCCAATCTCATTAAAACCAAATTTTTCAAAAAAAAAAAAGGGGGGGGGTGCCTGGGTGGCTCAGTGGGTTGGGCCTCTGCCTTCGGCTCAGGTCATGATCTCAGGGTCCTGGGATCGAGCCCCGCATCGGGCTCTCTGCTTGGCAGGGAGCCTGCTTCCCTCTCTCTCTCTGCCTGCCTCTCTGCCTACTTGTGGTCTCTCGTCTGTCAAATAAATAAATAAAATATTTTTTTAAAAACCAAATTTTTCTAATTTCCACAATTATCAGTTCATAGCCATCTCACTTCATGCCTACCTACCTTCCACTCTGCTGGAGTATCTCAAAGCAAATCCCAGATATAATTTTATGTCATCTGTAAATATTTCAGTATGTGTGTCTCCAAGGCAAGAGCTCTTTTTAAAGAACTATAGCCACAGTACCTATCACACTTTTTAAAATAACAATAATTGTTGACTATCATCAATATCCTGTTGGTGCCAATATTTCCCCTATGGTGTCATAAGGACTTTTCAAAGTTTGTTTCATCAAATCAAAATCCAAATAAGGTCCATACATTGCAACTGATTGAGAATGTCCTTAAATCTCTTTTAATCTATAGGTCTCCTCCTCTCCTTCCCTTTCCCTACTTTACACACACACACACACACACACACACACACACTTCTCCTTTTCCATCTCTCTCTTTTTCTTAAAATTCATTTGCTGAAAATACTGGGTCTTGTGCCTGGCAGAGTTTTCCAGTTCTGGATTTTGCTGACCCATAGTGTTGCTGAACATGTTCCTCTGTCCCCTGTATTTCCTACAAAGTAGAAGCTGGATCTAGACGTTTGATCAGATTGAGGTTTGAGTTTCTGGCAAAATTGCGTAGGTGCTTCCATCAGGAGGTACATACATGCATGGCTGTCTCTCTCTTTGTAACATCAGCAGCTTTTGATGATCAATACCTAGAGCCATTCATTCAAAGTGGGGGAGGGAAGTCATTTTTAAAAAAATTATCATCACTGGGGCACCTGGATGGCTCAGTTGGTTGAGAGTCCAGCTCTTGATTTCAGCTCAGGTCATGCTCTCAGGGCTGTGAGATCATGCCCTGCATCAGGCTCTGCACTAGGAATGAAGCCTGCTTAAGATATTCTCTTCTCTCTCTCTCTCTCTCTCTCTGTCTCTCTCTCTCTCTCTCTCTCTCTGTCTCTCAGGATTCCTGGGTGGCTCAGTCAGTTAAGCGTCTCCCTTTGGCTAAGGTCATGATTCCAGGGTCCTGGGATCAAGTCCTACATTGGGCTCCTTGCTTAGCAGGGAGCCTTCTTTCTCCCTCTGCCAGCTGCTCCCCCACTTGTACGTGCTCTATCTCTGACAAAAAAAATAAAATCTTTAAAGATTTTCTCTCTCTCTCCCTCTGACACTCTCCCCCTCTTAAAAAAAAAAAATCATCATTCTCATCCCACGACTGGCCTCATGCTGATACCTTTACTTGGATAAGACAGCTTTTTTAGACCAGTAGAATGTTCTGAGGGTTTGGAGCTCCTTAGTGGGGTATAGGCTTTCAAAGCTGTTACTGCCCCATTGGCATGGGGTTGAAGTCGGAGTCTCTACTGACCGGTTTGGTGGGGTCTTCCCCTCAGCTTTGATCAAAACAATCACATGGTAGGCTCCAAGGTTCAGCACAGGCTCTGGGGGTGCATACAGGCTCTTTTTCACAGGGTCTCACAAATGCACTGGGCATGGGCAGAACTGCCTCCCGCATCAGCCAAGACATAACCCAAGACATAACTCTGAAAGCCACACCCTCCCTTTCAGCAGCCACAAGTTGTTTTTTGACCTCACATTCTTGGCTTCAGGGCCAAAATAATGATGACTTCACTTTCTTTCCTTTGAAACATTAATTCCTTCTACTCCCATAACTCCTCATAGATGAGGGTTTCAAGAGCTTTCAAAACACTTTCTTACCTAATCCTCCCACCACTTAAGGTATAAGGAAGGTGACTAGCAGAGAGCTCCACTCCCCAGGCAGGGAAACTGAGCCCAAAGAGCTTGGCTGGACTTTTTGCTGTCCTGCTCTGGCCTAAGGCCTGCGCTTCAGATCTTGTCTACACCAAGAAAAAGACATGTCTTTGGAGTAAGTCCAATACCCACCCCCAAGGGATCTTCCTACCTGTGGTACTGGAGGAGCTACGAGGCTCTCAGCAAGACGGGTTCCAGTCAGCTTACAGCAAATTATCCAGCTAGATTTCCCCAAACAGCAGCAATCGCAAGCACTTGTCCTACTCTCAGGCTGTGTGTGTGATGCCATGTGTTTTGATCAGGGGTTTAGTAAACACAGTCACCACAGATATTGGAAACAAGAGCAGAAACATTATCCTCCCTTGATCTAAATCCCAGCTGCCAGTCCAGAAATACCACATGCAGCTCGGGAAAGCTATGCAGGTGCTGGAGAAGATGGAGAAAGGGATGCCCGAAACAGCCCAGGAGGCGGGAGGACAGCCACGTGCCCTCCCACAAAGGGAACGGGCTTGTACCGATCTGCCCAGAGTCCCTCATGCTTGAGGCCAACAGCAAACATTGGGAGACAGATGGCCAAGGCGGAGGCGGGAGGGGGGGGAAAAAACAAGAAATTATCTTGCCCACAAAGGAAGGGAAGTGAACACAAGGACTGGATCCAGGAGTAGAACCAGACCCAGCCCACGTAAATCTCTGCAGTGTGGGCAAAACCAACCTGCCCAGCATGGCTCTGCCTGCGCCCTCTCCTGGCATCCCAACAAGAGGGCTTCAGCACCAACTCACACTGGGAGATCCCAGCCCACCATACGGGTCCACCCAGGTCCCCCCAGCTAGACCTGACCCCTCTGTTACCATAGCAGCACCTGCCACCAAGGTCTGTACCAACCCGAATGGAACCCATACAGCTTTTGCCAGTTTACTGAAAACAGACCAGAGTCAGAGAATCAGCTCTTAGCAACAGAGGCCCCAGGCTTTCAGGGTGACTGATCAGGAAGCAAGAGATACCAATACAACTTCTCTCCTCATATTTTGTCCTGGTTTGTACAATACATGTCAGCCCCTGACACTCCCCAGCTGAGTATGTGCCGTCCCTACGTCAGGACCCTCAAGGGAAGCCATAAACCCCCCAAAGCAGGACAGAGCCAACCAAGGAAATTGTCCAAGATCTCCCCATGCACAATAAAACTTGGCAACCTCATGGAGCCATGGAAATAAAGGGAGCTTCTCACCATCACCCCTTACTTTACAGATGGGGCCACCAAGGCCCAGCAGAGGGAATGGCCTCGCCCAAGTCCCCTATTCTCCCAGGCAGTGACAGATCCAGGACCAGACAGGTCTCCTGACCAGTATCCCAGGTCTCTCTCATCTCCAGCACGCTTCAGGTTTCAGACAGCCCAGACCTGTGCCTGTATGGGGAAGGCAAGGCAGCTGGGAGAGGAGAAGGCCAAGTCCAGATTACATCAATCTCGCAGGTCACCAAGAAGGAAGTGGAGACTATTCTTCCTTCCCACCCACACGGAGCCCAGTGCAAACTAGTAGCCTGGCTCCAGGTAGCCACTGAAAATGCAGGAGGCTCAAAAGCTGAAAAACAGGGGTGGGCCTATCCCCACTTCCTCAGGCTCATCATCACAGGACCCTTTCTCACATATCGCCCAAATGAGGGGAAGGCATAAGATCCCTTCAGCTCACCATGTGGCCAACCCAATGCCCCCAAGTTCTCCCTCAGCAATCCTATCATGGCAACCTGTCTCCTGCTTACACCTGTCCAAGAGGTCTGCCTCCTCCTAGTTCCAGCCAGAGCTTTCTATCCCTCTTTAGGGGATAGAAAGTTGGCAGCCCCCTCCTCCAGGCAGCCTTCTCTGTCTCCTGAAGCTCTTCCTCTGATCTCCCAACCCTGGATAAAGTTAGTGCTAGGAAGGAAGGCTGAGGTAACATCCTAGAAGCCGTGTGCTTACTTTGTCTGGGATTCCTCCTAACTCCCTGGAACAGTTCTCTGATGGGTCTATTAACAGTTACCTAATTTCAGTGGTTTGCTGTTAATGTTGAAAAGTGTCCAAGAGTAAGAACAAGAGGGCGCCTGGGTGGCTCAGTGGGTTAAGCCTCTGCCTTTGCCTCAGGTCATGATCTCGGGGTCCTGGGATGGAGTCCTGCATTGGGCTCTCTACTTGGCAGGGAGCCTGCTTCCTCCTCTCTCTCTCTGCCTGCCTCTCCGCCTACTTGTGATTTCTCTCTGTCAAATAAATAAATCTGTCCAATAAAAATCTTTAAAAAAAAAAAGACCAAGAGTCCTACTTCCTGGCACATCCAACAGCTTGGGACATGCAGGAGTGTTTGATATGCCATTAAGCACTGTATATCTGTGGTAGAACCTAAATGACCATCAGTTGGATAAATAAAATGTGTTATATCCATATAATGGAATATTATTAGGCAATTAAAACGAATGAAGTTTTTGATGCATGCTAAACATGGATGAGTCTTTTTTTTTAAGATTTTATTTATTTATTTGACAAATAGAGACACAGCAAGAGAGGGAACATAAGCAGGGGAGCGGGAAAGGGAGAAGCAGGCTGTCCCCTGAGCAGGGAACCCAATGCGGGGCTCAATCCCAGGACTCTGGGATCATGACCTGAGCGAAAGGCAGACGCTTAACAACTGAGCCACCCAGGTGCCCAATGTGCACCAGGTGCCAAGACAATGAGTCTTAAAAAACATTATGAGAAGTAAAAGAAGCCGGTCATAAAACACCGCATATTGTATGGTTCCATTATATAAGATGACCAGAATAGGCAAATCCATAAAGACAAAATTAGATTCATGGTTGTCTAGGGCTAGTGGAATGGGGAGACTTGGGGAACAATTCTTAATAGGAACAGGGTTTCTATTTCAGGGTGGTAAAATGTTCTAAAATCGATTGTGGTGATGCTGTATCTCTAAATATACTAAAAGCCATTAACTTGTGTAACTCTAGATGTTGAATTGTATGGTAGGTGAATTATATTACTTAAAGGGATTGAAAAAAAAGAGGAATAAAATACTCATATTACTTTACTGGGTGATGTCAATTAAAGAAGTAGGTATTAATGAAACACTTCCACACACGTCTGTCCTGGGTCCTATCTTAGCACCCTGTACAGTCACTATTCTCACCATCTTACAGATCAGGAAGTTGAGGCTCAAGGAGTTGAGGTCCCATTGCTAACTAGCCACAGACCTGGAACCAAAAAATCAGATGATCTGAGTCCAGGTAAAATCTTCTCCAGGAATGCCAGGTATGAAGAGACTTGGAAAGAAAAAAACACAGCTTCACACACAAGGAAAAGCTGGAAACAAACAAAACATCTTCCGGAGGCACCTGGGTGGCTCAGTCAGTTAAGCGTCTGCCTTCAGCTCAGGTCATGATCCCAGGGTCCTGGGATCGAGCCCCATATCAGGCTCCCTGCTCAGCGGGGAGTTTGGTTCTCCCTCTCCCACTTTCCCTGCTTGTGTGTTCTCTCTGTCAAATAAATAAATAAATCTTTGGGAAAAAAAAAACAAAAAACAAAACAACCCTCCTCCGCTAAGGAATTGCAGTGGCCCCAAGTTGTCCTGGATGCAATGGAAGAGTACACACCAACATTAACATGAGAAACAGGAGGCTGATGTGTTATAAAATAATGTCAAGTAAACATGTGCAAATGGTATGTCAGTTTGGTTATCTTTTTTTGTTTTGTTTGAAATACCCTTGTGTGGCCAAAACACAGTAGAGAACATGGATGCAAAAATGCTGGGGTGATGAATAGTTCAGTGAAAACTTTCCTTTAAAAATTTCCTGTGTTGTTTTAATAGTAAAAAAAGAGAGAGAGAGAGAAAATAAACACTTGAATGGACACCCCTCAACCAGCACAGCAGAGCACTGTAATTATCCAAACAGGGGTGAACTCCCTGGGGGTCGGCACAGGCCACTGAGCCACAGGGTCACCGAGGGCCTTCCAGGCAATGGGGAGGAGAGGGCAGGACCCCTTTTTTAGTCTGCAAACATCAGCTCAAAAGGAACACAGGGGAGTCAGCCAGAATGTACTCCGTCACTACAGAGCTTTCCTTCAGAATGTTCCTTGTGTCTTGAACAGGGGATGTTCCCCTGTCTTCATCTCCGCAGCATACCTCCTCATGGCATTCAGCACATTTTACTGGAATTCTCTCTTTATATATTCTTCTTCCTCAAGAGACTGCAAGGTCCTCAGACAGAGCCAGTCATCACTCATCCTTGTACCCTCAGGCACCGGATAGAGCGCTGGACACACAGTAGGTCTACAGTACACATTTTCTGAATGGAATTGGCTAGGCTCTCTTCATACCCACTACCCTCCTGAGCTAGACTTTTACACACAAATACACTGAACACCACCTGGCGAACAGCATTCCTGCCCGCCATCCTCCACCCACACATCTTCACGTCCGCTTCCAGAAATGCTGATATCATCCCATTCTCCCCTGCTCAAGACCTGTTTCCCCCTTCCCATCAAGCCTGGGTGCCTTGGCCAGGCCCCAGGGCCCTTTCATCACCTGGCCCCATGCTACCTGCCTTCCCAGCAGGCACAGCCCAACACACTCATTCCCACCTCCAGGCTTCCACTAGCCCTCTTTGTCTATCCTGAGATAACTTCTACCTCCTCAGCTCCCACCTTTGCTGAAATTCAAGTTCCAACTCCTCCTGAGGCCTTCCCTGACCATGCCAACCCCTGGGGATCCTCGCCTCTGAATGTGTCAGCTCCAAAGCTGAGTACACTTAATAATCTCTTTGTGCCCTTTTCTTTCCGTGTTTGTCTTTTTCCCACCCTCGAACTAGATTAATCTTCTTAAGGGCAGGGCAAGGTTACACTTCATCAGTGTGGCCCACCACACCCAGTGTAAGACAGACACATTCTAGAAGCTCAACATTTACTGGTGGTTACATCTCAAAATCAGAAAACACAGTCTCAGTTAGTAATGACAACAGTGTTTTTTCTTGAGTGGTACAGAGGCTTGTTCTAGGCAGCTGTGCAACCTGGGGCATGGGTAGGAGGATCTTCACAAGAGGGGTTTAGAAACCTCAGTCTGTGCCACCGAGAAACAAGGGGAGTCCTCTCTAGCCCCTGATGGCACCCAGACCAGGAGGTTCCTCATAACCTGGAAACTTGTGAGAAATGCAGATTCTCAGGCCCTACCCCAAACCGCCTGAATCAGGAACTCTGGGAGTCGGGTCCAGCCTCTGTGGTTTAACAAGCCCTCCAGGGGGTTCCAATGTCCACCAACATTTGAGAACCACTAGCGCAAACACTAAAGAGGAATATCCTGATATATTAGAAAGAATAATTCCTTCCGTCTCTAAAGACTGCCTATGGATATAATTTTTAGCTCATGTCTTCCTGTTTACTATTATCTCTACTGTTCCTAAAATCGACAACTATAGTTGGGAAAATAGGCAGAGCATACGAGCAGCTGATAATTATTATTACTAGTTAGTACTACTACCAGCAGTAGTAGTGACAGCAATATCACTACTACTAACTACTAGTACCAGTAATAACACCGGTTACTGACTGCATAGTACCCTCTGTCAATTTTCCCAGCTAAATAGTAGTTTCCAGGAGTGAGAGGTCGAGTAGAGGATAAAAATCTATGAGGCATGGGGTTTATGCATTTGTGACCCTTTCAGGATAACCATGTTCCCCATTTGTTTCTCAGTTTTAACCAGTGGTTACTCATCACTCCCTAACCCCAGAGGACAGATGAAGAACAAGGCGGAACTGGCTGCCTTCTCAATCATCTTGACTTGCAGTTTGAACTCTTTAAAAAAAATTTTTTTTTCAGTTATTTATTGGAGAGAGAGAGAACACAAGCAGGCAGAGTATCAGGCAGAGAGAGAAGCAGGCTTCCTGCTGAGCAGGGAGCCCAATGCGGGGCTCAATCCCAGGACCCTGGGATCATGACCTGAGCTGAAGGCAGATGCTTAACTGACTGAGCCAACCAGGTGCCCCTGCAGTTGCACTTTAATCATTCTAAGTCCCTACAGAAGACTTTGATCTCTAATTGGGATGCTTGCTCCCATATGTGAAATCACTGGGTCAGTTCGCTGACATCTCCAGTTGGACCCCATCCATGAGGACAAACTGTACATGCTCTCATTCTTCAGCACCCGTCCGTCCCAGGGCAGATTGCTGGGTGGGGTGGGCTTGTGTGCACAGCAGCGGCCCAGCTTCCTGTAATCTTGTTTATAAACTGTGGATGCTTTTCCTGACCTCGTCAGAAGAGGGTTCAAGAGGAGGCCTGCAGTCTGGGGGGAGAATCTGCAGGGAACAGCATTGCCTTGCAGAGGTGGCTGGCTCAGTCTGTGGTCTCCCGGTCTTGGGAACAGAGCGAGAACACAAACCTGGAGCTACTTGGCAGAAGGCACCTGATCTGGGCCCTTTGGTTCAGCCAGGGGTCAGGGCAAGGGAACAGATGAAGCCACAAGTGAAGGGGCGGGGGGGGGGGGTCTTCAGGAAAAATGGGGCAGGTTGGAGCGGAGGAAACACAGGAAGAGGGCTGGATCTCGCTACAGCTTTGCACGTCCAGCTGTGACTGTGGACAGCCAGTCTCTCCCCATCTGTGAGCTTCCTTTTCCCTACCTATACAGTTGGAAAATGAAGGCCATCTCAAAAATTCCTCCCCCAGATATCCAAGCTGATGCTACAGCCTTATTGATACTCTAAGCCAGCGCCGCGGATGATGGAATGTTCTGTAACTGCACTGTCCGACGGGCTAACCGCTAGCCACGTGGGCCTACTGAGTGCCTGAAATGCTGCCTGAGGAACTTAGTTGTAGTTTTATTTCATTTTAATTTCTTTCCATTTGAATTTAAATCGTCACGTGTGGCTGGTGGCCCCTGCACCGCACAGCACAGCACAAAGGGAATTCATGAACCACAAGTCCTTTAAAACTCTATCACCACATTGTAAGTGAAAAGAAAAAAACTAACTTAAGCTGCCAGTTTTAAAATGCTGTAATTGATTTTTTTAAAGAAAGTTTTTATTTTAAAGTCATCTCTATACCCAACATGGGCTTGAACACACAACCCTGAGATCAAGAGTCACAGGCCTGGGGCGCCTGGGTGGCTCAGTGGGTTAAAGCCTCTGCCTTCGGCTCAGGTCATGATCTCAGGGTCCTGGGATCGAGTCCCGCATCGGGCTCTCTGCTCAGTGGGGAGCCTGCTTCCTCCTCTCTCTCTCTCTGCCTGCCTCTCTGCCTACCTGTGATCTCTGTCCATCAAATAAATAAATAAAATCTTTAAAAAAAAAAAGGGTCACAGGACCCACTGATAGCCAGCCAGGTGCTCCAAAGATGTTTTAAATTAAAGAGCAGAAAGTCTGAGTGCTCCCTTAAGAAGTCCCAGAAAGCAGAGCCCCTCTTCCTGGTCCTCATCCCAGCCTTGTCCCCAGCCAGCTCTGTGGGGAGCTGGGAGTCCCATGACCAACCTTGGTTTCAATCTTATCCCTCCGTGCCCCAGTTCCTTCTGTGAAGTGCACACCAGTCCATCTGAGTCTCCTACACAAGCTGTGAGGACACACTGCAAAGCTGTACCCTAAGGAATCTTAAAAGTGCTAGCAAACACATTACAGTCACCACTCACTACCCATGAATGCTGTCACGACCTTCCGGAAGCCTCACTAAATGGCCCTTCAGCCACTGGAAGGCTGGGGAGAGAGAGGATGATGATAATGTGGCTAGGGGCCGGTGGGGAGGGGGTAGAGGTGGGGGGGGTGGAGAGAGAGTATCAGGCAGCCACTGATTTATCAAACATTCAACAAATTACAGGTACACCTCAGAGATAATGCAGGTTCAATTCTAAGATCACTGCAATAAAGCGAATCAAATCACTTTTTCAATTTCCCAGTGCACATAAAAGTTATATTTACACCACACTGTAGTCTACTCACTGAACAACGGCATTATGTCTTAAAAAACAACATATATACCTTAACAGAAAATGCTTTATTGGGGTGCCTGGGTGGCTCAGCGGGTTAAGCCTCTGCCTTTGGCTCAGGTCATGATCTCAAGGTTCTGAGATCGAGTCCCGCATCGGGCTCTCTGCTCAGCGGGGAGCCTGCTTCCCCCCACTCTCTCTGCCTGCCTGTCTGCCCACTTGTGATTGCTCTCTCTCTCTCTCTCTCTCTCTGTGTTAAATAAATAAATAAAATAGAATCTTTTAAAAAAAAAAGATTCTTTAAAAAAAAAAAGAAAAATGCTTTATTGCTAAAAAATGCTAACCATCACTTGACCTTGCAGTAAGTAGTAATCACTGACCACAGATCAGCATAACAGATATAAGAATAATGAAACAGCTTGAAATATTGCAAGAATTACCAACATGTGACACAGAGACATGAAATGAGCAGATGGTGTTGGAAAAATGGTGCCAACAGACTTGCTCGAGGCAGGGTAGCTACAGACCTTCAGTTTGTAAAAACAAAGCATCCTAAAGCCAAGCACAATAAAAGGGGGTATGCCTATATTCCATGTGGCTTATATGCACTCAATAATGGAGTAAGTCAATCGGCCAACAATTCTACTTTGAATTTATCTGACAGTTATCCTGTATGAGCGTGGCACAAGAGTCTGTGTCCTGTTGACTGAGGAATCTCAGTGCCTGAAACCATGCTTGGCAGTTAGGAGGTGAGTAAACGAAATGGGCAGATATGCAGATGTCCAAGGATGCTCGTTGGGCACAAGGATGCTCGTAGTGCCCAACAAGGGCACTAAAATCTATGGTTATCATCCATAACAGGCAGTACAAGTAGCTGTGAAGAGGAATGTCTCTTTCTCTCTGTCACACACACATGCACACACACACACACACAGATCTGGGAAAATGCACAAAATGAAAAAGCAAATTGCAGAACCACCTTGTGATCCCACCTATATGTACAGTCTCATCCCATCTACATTCTAAAAACTACAGAATGTGTGGACGTATGCTTGTCTATGCATAGATAATTTCTGGAAGGATACATAGAAACAGAACAGTGGTCACCTCTGAGGAGGGGCTAGAGAGGTTCAGGAGGAGGAGGGCAGGAAATTTCCAATGCGTTGATTTTTTTTTTATGGATAGTTTTCTTTTTCAACTATAAAAGTTAAACATGCTCATGTTAGAAATCATATCTGCAATGTCACACAGTATATATATGTATATACTGAGGGAGTGACAGAAAAAAATGTTTACATCATAATGTCACTGGGGAAAATGGGATATAAATTCTGTCTTTGGTGTGATTCTAACATCAAACAGACAAAAAAGAACAACACACAGAAGCAAAACCATCACACAGCCGCTTACGGTCTAGACCTCGAAGGCCAGAGGCTCCTGCCATCCCCACCCCTAGCCGATCCACAAGGTGGCAACAAAATCAGTAAGGAGCCTCTCCCTCCACAACCAGAGCGCAGAAGGCAGTCACGGTAACATTACAAATGTCCTGCAAAGTGACGCAGGTCCAGTTCCTGCACTCCGAGGGAATACGGAGGTAGAGCAAAGCTTGATTGGACAATCCCCGTCGGCTGAGACTTTGTTCTTCATTACTGAGATTTTAGGCTAGAAGCTGCAAGTTGGAAGACCTTAAGCAAATCTGTGCAATTGTAAAAGACCAGAAACTAGCAGCTTAAACTACACTAGGTGCCTTTGAGAGTTAGTGATTGGCAGGAAAATGAAGCCAGGCGCAAGGCTTCCAAGCAGCTGGGCTGTCTCTGATTACCACCAGCAGCCCTATGGAAGCAAATACCTTGGGAAAACAGAAGGGTTTGCTTCGGGAAGGGGCAAGAATTTAAAAGTAAGGAACCTAAGGGGTGGAAGGCCCAGAGATGCTATCTAGCCCAACCCTACATTGCCAGAGAAGGAACGGAGGCCAGATAAGAATGCATTCCTTCTAAAATGACTGCAGACCCAGGAAAGTGCCCCAATTGTAGGCGTCCTGGCAGTGACTGGGCAAGCAGGCTAGATTTGAGAAATTATCCCTTCTGGAAAAATACAGTTGGCTGTACATCACATGGAAGCCACAGGAAACAAGGGCCCAGTCCCCCCACAAGTGTTCCAGGCTCACATGAATAAATCATGATGCCATCGTGAGCAGATAGAAATCTCCAGCTTCAGGACTAATTAGTCATTTTACAAAGTAAATCCCAGCCTCCTTAGGGTGTGGCTGGCAGCTTCCCCAGAAAGAAACACCTTCCAGGTAGGGTTCTGGGCTGTGCTCACAGTCCTCGTGATGTTGCAGTGACATAAACCACATACATGTTTGGTCACCTCGTTTTCCTCTAACTGGGCTCTAGAATAGTCTTTCTTGGTCCCGGAGAACCAGATCCTAGGGAAGTGGGGTTCTCACAAAGACTCCTTGGAGAGAAAAGCATGCATGGCCCCTCCTGGAGTTTGGTTTTTCAGGGGTACTACCTGAGGAGGTGGAAGTGGAGGAATGGTGTCTCTGACCGACCCCAGGCACAGGGAGAACTTTCCCCTTTGGTCCAGGCCCTGCCATTATCAGGCGTGATCCCTCAGAGACCTGGGGGCTGTTGGACCATCATACAATGTTCAACCTGAAAGGGACTTTCCACAGTTGTTAACAGCCCAACACTCTGGTTTTCCAGAGGACGAAGGGAGGACTGAGGAAACGAGTGACTTGTGCACAGCCACCCGATAATTTAGGAATAAGTCACCCGCTTCCTGGACTTTCATTTCTCCCTACAGCCCTCAGTCCTCTGACGGAGAGAGACCTCAGGTCCTAGATGAAGCCCAGAGCCCACATCTTCCTACACCAGATGAGAAGCCAGTGGGCCACCAACGGCTATTCATCAAAGACCGCATGTGAAGTACCACAAGGAAGCTTACTCTACTTGAAATATAGACCTGATCCCTCAGAAAAGTTAGTGCCATTAAATAAAAACAAGATTTGCTACCATGGAGGGAGGAGAGAGAATGACCAGACAAGTGAGAGGCATGGAGGAAGGAGGAATTCTAAGAAGAGGCAGTCAGGAAGTATAAGGAGATCTGAGCACAGGAGGAGAGCAGATGTTTGGGGGGTGGTCAGTTGGGGAGAGGCGGCATGAGAGGGTACCGTATGGTCAAGGGCCTTGCCAGCTGCTATCGGGCAGGAAACAAACAGCCTGGCTGCCCCCTGGAGCCCTGCCATGCCAAGGATACCCCCTCTCCTGCCTACGCCGTATGCAACAAGGACAGCACATTCCAGGTGGGAATTACTCCTCTGAAGTTCAAAAGCAGCTAACGCCAGGGCCCTATGCATTTTATACAAAAAACCCCCATTGCCAGTCTACGGGGGGCCAAGGCCCACTCGACCATAAGGCCCAATGGGCTTCATGGAGAGGAAAGGCAGGTGCATGGGCAAAAGGCCAAGCCTGCAGTGAGAGCACTGACCCCAAAGGTCTCAGACAACTCCAAGAGGAAAAAGGGGTGGCAGGCGTAGCAGGCTTAACAGTGGACCCTAAAAAGATAGTCCATGTCCTAACCTCCAAAACATATGTATGTGACCTCATTTGGAAAAAAGATCCTTGAAGATGTAACTAATTGATGGATCTTGAGATGAGAGATCACCCTGAATTACCAGCATGGGCCCTAAATCCAGTGACAGGTGTCCTGATAAGAATGAGGCAGAAGGAGATCAGACAGAAGAGGAGGACACATGGAGATACCCAGGGGTAAAGGCCAGGTGAAGAGGCAGAGTGACATGGCTGCAAGCCAAGGAATGCTAAGGGTTACCAACAGCCGCCAGAAGCTAGGTAAAGGGCATGGAAACTTCCCTCGGAGCCTCCAGAAGGAACCAACCTTGCCAGCACCTTGATTTTGGACTTCTGGTCTCCACAACTGTGAGAGGATAAACATCTGTTGTTTTAAATCACCTAGTTTCTGGTGATTTGTTATGGCAGCCCCAGAAAACTAATATAGCAGGGCAGGGGGTGGGGAAGCAGGCTGGGGAGTCTCAGAAGTTCTGCGAGATGATGTCACTCATGTTTGTGACTCCTGAGTCACTGGCTCCTGAGGACTTCAGGCTGGCTGGATACAGGGCCCATGAACAGAAGCCCGCCCGGCTCTCTCATCATACACGGCTACCATAGCGGGGGCTCACTGCATTTTGGGGTCTCTCCAGAGCTGTGGTCCTGTCCACCCAGCCCAGAATTTCCATACTGGATCCATGAGCCCCCCCAAAACTAACTGGCACCATCCTTGGCCAATGAGTTTCTCAGAGTCCATTATCATAGACAGGCAGAGTAGTTTAGTGGAAAGTGTTCTGGCTTTGGAGTCAAACAGACCTGGGTTTGGGTTTTTTTTTAAGGTCTATTATTATTATTATTATTATTATTTTGTAATCTTTATACCCACCGTGAGACTCGAGCTCACAAACCCAGGATCAAGAGCTGCATGCTGTTATGAGTGGCCAGCCAGGTGCCCCAAACAGACCTGGGTTTTAATCCCAGGGTGACCTGGATATGAGTGACTGACCTCTCTGAGCCTCAGTGTTCTCATCGGTAAAGTGGAGTAAGTACTCACTACCTCACAGGGCTATTACGACAACTAGAAATAGCCATGTAAAATGCCCAGCCCACAGTCTGCTAGGTAACAGGAGAGCAATAAATGCTAACAATTATCATCATTATTTACATGAATAATGAAGTTTTTCTGGAACATTGGCCTGAGCCCCCCTTGTTCTCATTGCTGTGGTGAATACAAAGAGAGCCACGACCTAGGCTCTCCTCAAGGGCTCCCACTTAGCAAAGCTGGTAAGCACCTACTGTGTTCCCTCTTCTTAGTCCCTCCTTCCCCAGTCACTGGCTATGACCCCACTCCCCTATGTACCTCCAAGAGGCACTCAACACATACTTGTTTTGTGAATAACCAAAAAAAATGACATTGAGCAAATCACCCAACCTCTTAAAACGTTGTTTTTATCATCTGTAAAACGGGTCTAATAGTATCTAACTACTCTGCTGCCTCATAGGGCAAATGTAAAGACCAAACAGAGATAGGAGCCATAGAAGGCCATAGAAGCAAAGCCCCACTGTGCCTGGAAGCCTACCGAGGTTGGCTCTGCTGGGCCTGCAACCGTCACAGCGAATCTGCATTTCGGGACAATGGCAGGTCCACATCTTAAACTGGGTGTAAACCTCCCCACGTTTTCTGGTCTGGAGTCAGAAAACCTTGACTCCACTTCTGACCCCCCCGAGCCTCAGTTTTCTGTAAAAGAGGGTTCCTTGCTCCTGCCAAGCTAGAAATGTAGCCACGAGGACCGAATGCGATCGTGTATGTGAACGTAAGTTTTGTAAACTGTAAGGCACTATACAAACACAGGTGATTATCATGATTATCATTATCATGTCAGAAGAAGACCCTCCACACCACTGTGAGCCTCGGAGGAACACAGACTCGTGGGCCAGAGGGAGGAAAGCACAGTTTCTGCTTTCTACCACTCCTTTCAGTTTGGGCAACTTTGAAACCATCTCCATCAGATTTCAAGGTTCTATATGGCTTTGCCAGGAAACCAAAAATATTCTAGCCACAACCCTGGAGAACCACAAAATAAGCCATTTCTATAATAGGTACTGCTGGGCTTCAAACTACTCAGCTGCTTAGGACCCAGAAAAAAAAAAAGTTTTGTTTTGTTTTGTTTTGTTTTTAAACGCCACATACCACAATTCAGCCTCTCCCCGCAAAATACACATCTTTTCTCCTAAGAAAATAAAACAAGTAGAAACCAATTTTAACTGATGAAGTCCAACTCTGAGACATTCATTCTCGGAAGGCAGGCCTTCCTGGGTAAGGGGGGCGGACAGAGCTTTCTCCAGTTATAGTTTGTAGGCAGAGAGATTCCCAGGGGAAGTGGGTGAGGAAGTTGGGATCCTGGCCAGTCCTAAGGGCTGTGGGGACTGGATCTATAAGCCCAAAGAGACAATCGCTGCCTCAGACTCAGAAATTAGCTCTACTAACCCAACAAAAGAGCTAAAATAACCATAAGACTCCGTTAGTGGTTATTTTCATTCACTGGGCTTAAAGAAGACCCAGAAACCAATTTCTCCTCACCCCCAGGCCTTGATGCCACAACCTCGAGTTCCTGCTCCTTTCTCTTCAACAATTCCCCCCGCCTCCCATCTCACAGCAGTCCACAGACAAAAGGCCCTCTGGACTGGCCAGAAGTAATCTCAAAGGAGGTTACCTCCCCTTGGTTCTCATGGCCTTATCAGCCCCTTTGGGTCACCCCACGGCCAAGGAGGGCAGACACACCCAGTCTTGGAGTCAGGGCTGATGCACCAGGATCCTGCCTGTGGCTACTCACCCATGTTTACACTTGGGGCTGCCTCTTCCTCCCAAGACCCTCAGTCCTGGGTGAAGGCTGCATACATCTTGTTTGTTAGCTCATGTACCCTGTGGAAGTTTCTGTTCTCTAGTCCAAAACCCTAAATCGCTTGAGAGGCACGGTGGGAAGAGTACATGCGAGGCAGTCAGGCAGACGTGGGTTTGAATCCAGGCCCACCGCTGACTGGCTCTGGAGCTTTGGAAAGGTGACTGTCCTGGGCCTGGTTTCCTCATCCCTAAAGGGTAGCTAGCTAATGTCTATCACACATTTTGCAAGGATTTATACTCAGACATGGGAGGCTCATGGTATACGATTGGTGCTGAATGAGCAGTGGTTACATTACATTACAATAATGGCATAGTCATCTGCCCCCCGCCCCCAAACTCTAAGGCCTAGTCCCTCCAGACCTGGCTCTTACCACTTCCAGCTCCCACGTAATCATTTAGCAGAGTGTCCTGTGCTCGGACCTACCAGTTCTGGGCCAAGCCAGGCCTCTCCACTATGGTACACAGAGCTGGCAAACAGAAAGCACTCAAAGCAATTAAGTGTTTGTTTACTTAGAAAAAAAAAAACCCTGAAATCTCAAATGACTGAAATTTTCCCCACCACATTCTGCTTTCATGGGCACATGAATAAGGAATCAATAAGGAAACAAGCTTAGATCAGGGTTTATTCAGAAAGAGTAACTTCTCCCTGACAGACTTTTCTCTTGATGACACAATGTTCAGCAGGCAAAACACAAAGGTCTGAGGTCCTTGGGAGATTCAGAAATTTCCTTCAGATTCATCACAGAAAAGTAGTTTATTTCTAATACATTCCCCTTCTATAATTATAAAGGCAATATGGGATCCTTCCAGACACTGTGGAAAATGGGAAAAGTATATGAAAAATCCAAACGAGGAACAATTTAGCCATCTCTATAGAATGCCGTGGGAGATGTTTTGGTGTATTTCTTTGCATTGTCCTCTCTATAGGCCTCAAGCATGTAAGTATCCATTTACTTAAAAGTGAACAGATGATAATCTCAGGAAACAAACTGAGGGTTGCTGGGGGGGTGGCGGGGGAGGGGGAGGGTGGCTGGGTGATGGACATTGGGGAGGGTATGTGCTCTGGTGAGTGCTGTGAAAAGTGTAAATCTGATGATTCACAGACCTGTACCCCTGGGGCTAATAATACATTATATGTTAATTTTTTTTAAAAGTGAACAGATGAATATGCAGTCCAGCCAGTGGCCTCAGGAAAGCACAGGAAACTGCTTCCTCATCCTCCTTTCCCTTCTCCCTACCCCTAAAGAACTGATTTGTTAACGACACACCTCCACATTACAAAACTACATTTCATCTTATCAGGACCTGGTGAACTCTGACCCTCTTGGGGGAGTTAAAGTAGTCATCTCCGCTTTCCATTTTCATGTCACAGGGTCAATATTAACTAGTTGTGTTGCTAAAACAGGCCCTGGGCATGGCCTCGGTGCCAAACGTCACTGTCTAATCTCAGCAGCAGCAGTCCCAGTGGTACCAGATGCCTTCCCGTGCCACAGGCCCTAGCGCCAAGTCAGTGACTCCTGCCCCGACTGAGCATGTGGCCTCCAGCCTGGCAGGGTTGCCTCATGTAATCGTAGTCCAGGAGGCTAGTGCCAGGAGACACACAGATGTTAGATATGGGGGGAGGAGTGCCTGGGTGGCATAGTGGGGTCAATGTCCAACTCTTGGTTTTGGCTCAGGTCATGGTCTCGGGGTCTTGGGATTGAGCCTTGCGCTGGGCTCCCTGCTCAGCATGGACTCTGCTTGGGATTCTTTCTCCCTTTCCCTCTCCCTCCTGTTTGTGCATGCGCGCGTCTCTCTCTCTCATATCAATAAATAAATCTTAAAAAAATATATTAGAGGGGCGCCTGGGTGGCTCAGTGGGTTAAAGCCTCTGCCTTCGGCTCGGGTCATGATCCCAGGGTCCTGGGATCGAGCTCCACATCGGGCTGTCTGCTCAGCGGGGAGCCTGCTTCCTCCTCTCTCTCTGCCTGCCTCTCTGCCTACTTGTGAACTCTGTCTGTCAAATAAATAAATAAAATCTTAAAAAATAAATATATATATATATGTATGTGTATATGTATGTATATATATATATAGATATATAGATATATATAGATATAGATATAGATATTAGAGCTGGGGAAATTGAGGCCATGAGGACTTGCCTAAATAGATGCAGCCTGGACCCATCTACTCCACACCAGCACTCTCTCTCGCTTCCTCTCATCGACCGCCTCGACATGGAGAAACAGCAGAGACAGAGATGGCAGGTGTGCACAGACCCTCTTTTATCAGGCCTCTCCTTGCCAGGTAGAGGTGCTGCTCTGAGATGGTCCCTTTCATGGGGTGGGGGTTGGGGGAGTGTCTTCCCAAGAGTGGCCTGGTCTCTTACAGTGATGATTAAGGCTACATCATGGCATCATCAATTCTCCTGTCTCCTGCTTGGTCGCATGTCCCTGCCTCCTCTGGGAAGGATCTCCCTGCAGCTGTCGAAGAACACAGACTGTCCGGTAGCCCCAAGGGAGTTAGAGGCTTAAAAGGAAATATCTATAGGAAGGAAATGTGGGAGAATTATGGAATTATGTCAGGGGTAGACCCCTGACAGCACATCTCTGGAAGAAAGCCCCTATTCTTGAGAATACCTCAAGTACTGAAAGGAGTAAGTGTTTCTGTGCAGTAGTAGAGAGAGCAAAGGACCTGGAGTGGAGAGACTTGCATTCAGGTTCCTGTCGCACCACCAACAAGCTCCATGGCCCAGACAGGAACACTGTCTTGCCCAGGGCACAACATCTTAGCGGCCCAAGTGGGACTTGCATCAAGTTCTCTACTCCAAGTGCAGGGCCATTGGCTCGGATGCCACAAATGAGGCTTTCTGCTCCTCTTAACCTCAGCCCCAAGAATGCCCCAACCCCGATCTGGAACTTCCACGGCAATAGGACTCCACGTCGTCTCCTCAGCTGAGACCAGTACCTGCACCAGGGGAAGCACCTGCACCTTCCCTCCCTGGAATCAGATACCGGGCTTGGCTTCAGAGAAGGAGGCTGCGCCACTTCCCTGAGAAGCAGGAACAGGACAGAGGCCACCAGGCTAACCCCAGTGCAGGAAGAAGCTGTGCTGTGGGGCCGTGCTGGCCCACGACAGGGAGAACAAGCGAGCATTCTCTACAGCTGCTGGGGTGTCAGACAGCTCTGCACACTTGGCCTGCTCCCCTGCTCCGCCCCCTCCAGGCAAGAAAACAAAGAAGGTCGTGTGAGCAGGGCTGTGAGGAAAATGATGCTGCATTTCTACCTTCTCTTGGGCTTGCAGACACAAACAAGCCCTTGGGGCTCAGCACGGATTATGGTTGTCCCAGCCCCTGTGTTTGTTGACTGTCTCCTGTGGACCCGCCTCCGCTAGAGATCCTGGGAACACTAAGAAAGATATACCTTGGCCCCTGTCCTCAAGGGGTTCACAGTCTGGCTTGGGATACAGAATGAACTTCTTCCAGAAAGCCTTCTGCTTTAGAGCAATTATGTGCGAGGCACAGACTCTAAGGGCTAGGGTTCCTCGAAGCTGGAGAGATGGACAAGGCTGGGGGAGGTACCATGAAAGGCTGCAGAGGACTAGGAGGCATTTTCACTGGACTTGAGGACTCAGCAGAACAAGGGGAAGAAAGGAAGGGAGAGGAGAGAGAAGGTGCTCCAAAAGGAGAAAAAAAAAAAATCTCATTAAGAGGCTTGGACAAGGGGATGCCTGGGTATCTCAGTTGGTTAAGTGTCTGACCCTGGTTTCAGCTCAGGTTGTGATCTCAGGGTCATAGGATCAAGCCCCAAATAGGGCTTCACGCTCAGTGGGGAGTCTGCTTGAGAGTCTCTCTCTGTCCCTCCCCCTGTTCTCTCTCTCTCTCTCCCTAAAATAAATACATTTTTTTTAATCTTTTAAAATTTTTTAAAAACTGGGGGGAAAAAAGTCTTGGACACAAGAAACAACAAGTGTTGGCAAAGATGCAAAGAAAAAGAAACATCCGTGCATTGTTGGTAGGAATGCAAACTGAGACAGTCACTCTTAAAAACAGTATAGAGGTTCCTCAAAAAGTTAAAAATAGAAATACCCTACACCCAGCAATCGCACTACTGGGTAGTTAGCCCCAAAATACAAAAACACTAATTCAAAAGGATACAGGCACCCCAATATTTACAGAAGCATTATCTACAATAGCCAAGATACAGAAGCAGCCCAAGTGTCCATCGACAGATGAATGAACAGATGGGGCATCTATATACAATGGAATACTACTCAGCCATAAAAAAGAATGAACTCTTGCCGTTTGCAAGGACATGGATAGAGCCAGAGAGTATAATGCTAAGTGAAGTAAGTCAGTCAGAGAAAGACAAATACCACATGATTTCACTCATATGTGTAATTTAAGAACTAAAAAAAAAAAATAAGCAAAGGGGAAAAACAGAGAGAGAGAGAGACAAATCAAGAAAAGGGCTCTCAGGGCGTCTGGATGGCTCAGTCATTAAGCGTCTGCCTTTCAGCTCAGGTTATGATCCCAGGGTGGGGGGATCGAGCCCTGTGTCGGGCTCCCTGCTCAGTGGAGAGCCTGCTTCCCCCTCTCCCACTCCACCTGCTTGTGTTCCCTCTCTCTCTCTCTCTGTCAAATAAATAAATAAATCTTTTAGAAAGAAAGGAAGGAAGGAAAGAAAGAAAGAAGAAAGAAAGAGTTCTCAATTATAGAGAACACAATGATGGTTACCAGAGGAGAGGGGGTGGGGGGATGGGTGAATTAAGGAGGACACTTGTTGTGATGAGCACTGGGTGATAAATAGAATTGCTGAATCACTATATTGTACACCTGAAACCAATATCACACTATGTGCTAACTGGAATTAAAAGTTTCAAAAAATGTAAAAATAAAGGCTTGGACAGGGGAGCATAGCAGCTAGAGTAGAGAAAATTTGGGAAGTACTGAGACGTAAGTTTCAGCAAGTAGAGTAAGTGAAACAATGGTGCTAAGTCAGCCACATCCTTCAGTTTATTTTTGTTTTGTTTTAAAGATTTTATTTATTTATTTGAGAGAAAGAGAGCATGAGAAAGAGAGCACAAGTGGGGGAGAGGTAGAGGGAAAGAGAGAAGCAGGCTCCCACTGAGCAGGGAGCCCGACTCTGGGCTTGATCCCAGGACCCTGAGTTCGTGACCTGAGCCAAAGACAGACGCCTAACCAACTGAGCCACCCAGGCACCCTACATACTTCAGTTTAATCAGCCAGGCACTTATTCCTGACTCTGTGTCTGACAGATGATAGGGAAGACATAGCTTCGACATAGTCCTGAATCACGTTCCCTGCAAAGACGACACGAAAGCGGCATTGAAAAGCTAAGGCAAATAAGTCAGAGCCATATACCTGTGGGCACAGAATAATCACCCAAGTCCCAGTTAACATCTGGCTACAGGGCAACCTCATAGCGACAGCAGAAAAGGCCCAACACTGTCATCGGTAAATGAGTACCTGCTGCCATTAACAGTTTAAGTTCTATTCTCAGTTAATGGCATGTTCCTCAAAGTCCTAGGCAAATGTTTCCCAGACTTATTTTGGGAAGCTCTTATTCAGAAAGAGCTTCCTAAAGCCAGCATTAGTGGGAATTAGGACTTGAGCTAGAATACATACAGGTATGTGTCACTTCACCTAACAGACGGGATCCCTAGAGTGGACTTCGCCTGACTCCCATGCCCCTTTCTCCATCCGGGTCCATGAACTTTTCTTCCAGCTTAAAACCAGCAAAAAAGTCCAAACATCTGAGCATGAAATACTTAAAAAGCAATATGTTCTCTATAAGAAGTACATGTTAAATGTTTTTTTCGAAGAGAGAGAAAAGTATAAATAAAAAACTGTTGAACCCAAAGAACAAATAACCCAATCAAGAAATGGGCAGAGGACATGAACAGACATTTCTGCAAAGAAGACATCCAGATGGCCAACCAGATACATGAAAAAGTGCTCCACATCACTCGGCATCAGGGAAATACAAATCAAAACCACAATGAGATATCACCTCACACCAGTCAGAATGGCTAAAATTAACAAGTCAGGAAATGACAGATGCTGGCAAGGATGTGGAGAAAGGGGAACCCTCCTACACTGTTGGTGGGAATGCAAGCTGGTGCAACCACTCTGGAAAACAGCATGGAGATTCCTCAAAAAGTTGAAAATAGAACTACCCTATGACCCAGCAATTGCACTACTGGGTATTTACCCCAAAGGTACAAACGTAGTGATCTGAAGGGACACGTGCACCCGAATGTTTATAGCAGCAATATCTACAATAGCCAAACTATGGAAAGAACCTAGATGTCCATCAACAGATGAATGGATAAAGACGATGTGGTATATATACACAATGGAATGCTCTGCAGCCATCAAAAGAAATGAAATCTTGCCATTTGCAATGACGTGGATGGAACTAGAGGGTAGCATGCTTAGTGAAATAAGTCAAT